>CM053787.1:469579977-469727477 GCA_028749045.1 Cupressus sempervirens
ATTGTGATATGAAACTCTATTCTTGCTCAACCATGTAATCAATCTATCTCCTAAGAAGAAAGTGCCACCACTTGTACTTTTCCTATCATCAACATTCTAGCCCAATCAACATCAATGTATATTCTAAGTTCAAAATTATTGTCTTGTTGGTACCACAATCCAAAGTCTTTAGTTTCTTTCAAATATGTAAATATCCTTGATGCAGAGATAAATTCAATGGAAGCAAAAACAAAAGGAACCAACACCAAAATGAGATAGATAACAATAATTTTCTAATTGATTTATCAAATGAGCAATATACACACTTGCTCTCCTATATATTTCTTCTCCCCGTAACTTTGTATTCATAAACTTTTTATCCAGAGCAACTTTACTCAAAAAAAAATAAAAATGTTCAACTCTAAACCTAAAGACTCCATTTATACAAGCTAAAATGGTCTAGGGAACATTCTAGATTATTACATAGGAAAACTGACCTTATGAGACCAAAACGGCTTACAGAAAGATTTAGATCCTTATCTCTTGCCAAAATAGCTTATAGATTGTTCAAGAACAATATAGAATAGGGTAAACCGACCCCATAAGGACCTGTATAAATCCCAACATAAACTCCTCTAGTCAGCTCACGTAGAACTGATGCTCGGTAGTGGCTAATTGGCATATGTACATTCTTTAATTTGTGTGCTTCTACGCCATACTCCTAGAGACAATAGAATCCAAGTCCCTTGGATTGGCCTTCCTCTTTTGTGCCTTCCAATTATTTGGCATTTGTTGTTTGTACTCTTGACCAGTATCCAAATCAACTGTCATATGTGGGTAAACTTTTTCCATATTCAAATAGAACTCCTACAAACCTACAATGAATGGATTATATGGAAGCTCATTAAATATGACTTCACTAATTTGGGTTACTGTAGGAACTGTTGCATCCTTTACTGTGATATCTTTATGCTACAATATCTCCATGCTTGGAGAGAAATTCATCACTATTGGAGCCTCCTCTATCCTCTTAGCTTCATCATAAGTCTTCTTCCTTGCTGCAACTATTATCCTTTTGATAGGCCATACCACTTTCTTTCTTAACTTCAAATGCCATCTCTTGGTTGCATTAAGGACCATCACATCTAGCTCTTTACTAACTATTTCATCACAATGCTCATCAACCATTTCAACCTCTTTTCTTTCTTCAAGAACTTTTGTATCATAAGTTTCATCAAAAACATGTTGTTGCTCACCTTGTATATCTACATCACTATGTTCATCTGGTATGTCAGCATTGATATGTTCATCTGGTATATCAACATCAATGTGATCAAGTTGTTCTTTCAATAGAAAACTCTTCTCTTCCAATGTCTTAGTACAGGCTTCTGCAATCTGAATTGGTTGATGCTCTAGATCTATATTTTCTTTTTCCATATTTTTCTCTAATTCCTCTTTTAGTCACACTGATTTTTCTTCATGCTTTCTCAATTCCTGCATTAGGAAATCCATTTGTTCTTTTATCTCTTAATCTATTCTGGCTTCCTCTTCTCTTTTCTTCCTTTTCTCTTCCACTCTTTTCTTTGCTTCTTCCTTATTCTTGTTCTAAAAATCCCAATATGAAACCCATGCATCAAATATAATCTTCTAATCATGAGATAAATCTCCTCTTGTGACCATTGTCTCCTATCTAAGTTCTCTCCACCCAACATAGTCTTTTAGTCACACTTACAGGTTCTTTCCTCAACCTGTCACAAAATCCAATTTGCCTTAGAAGCTAAAAGATTTCCTCGAGCTTTTCCCAAGCTTTTCCTAAGCACTTAGGAGCTTTCCCCAAGCTTTGATACCAAAAATGATTTAGAGATAAATTCAATGAAAGCAAAAACAAAAGGAACCAACACCAGAAAGAGACAGATAACAATATTCTTCTAATTAATTCATCAAATGAATAGTATATACACTTGCTCTCCTATAGATTTCTTCTCCTCGTAACTTTGTATCCAAAAACTTTTTATCCAGAGCAACTTCATTCAAAAAAAAAAAACCTATCCAACTCTAAACTTGAAGACTCCATTTATACAAGCTAAAATGGTCCAAGGAACATTCTAGATTATTACATATGAAAATTCACCCTACGAGACCAAAACATCTTACATAAAGATCTAGATTATTATCTCTTGCCAAAATGGTTTATAGACTATTCCAGAATAATATAGAATATGGTAAACTGACCCAACAAGGACCTGTACAAATCCCAAGATAAACTCCTCCAGTCAAATCGCATAGAACTAACACTCGATAGTGACTGATTGGCATATGTACATTCTTTATTTGTCTACTTCTACACCAATCCCTTTTACAACTGTTATATGTGCTTCCTTAGGATTAGAGGAAAACCTTGTAGTAATTCCAACTACATGTGCAATATCAGGTCTACTGTGCACAACATATTATAACTTCCCAATCATTAATCTATATTGTGTCTCATTCACCTTAGCAATAACATCCTCCTTAGATATTTTTTATCTAGTCACCATAGGTGTACCAACTAGCCTTGACTCATCCATACCAAATATCTTCAAGATTTCCTTAATACACTTAGATTGAGTCACATATATACCATCTTTTGTTTGATAAACTTGTAATCCAATGAAAAATTTGGTCTCCCAAAACATATACATGTCGAACTCCTTACTCATTTGATCATCAAATGATTATCACAATAAATCATTCCAACCAAATATGATATCATTCACAAATATTTCAACAATCAAGACCATGTTTTCAACTTCACTCTTCAAATAAAGATTATTACTTTCACTTGTTCTCACAAATCCAATATTAATAAGGTATGAATGCAACCTTTCATACCATGCTCTTTGTGCTTGCTTCAGTCCATACAATATTTTGTTGAATTTACAAACCAAGTGCTTCTTGTCCCCCTCAACAAATCCTTCTGATTTTTCTTTATAAACTTCTTCTTCAAGTATTCCATTCAAAAATGTTGACTTAGCATCCATTTGATTTACCTTGAACTTCTTGTAAGTTGCATATGCCAACCAAATTCTAACTCCCTCCAATATACAAACATGTGCAAAGGTCTCCCCATAACCAATTCCTTCTTATTGGGCATACCCTTTACAAATTAATTTTGTCTTGTTCCTTGCAACTTCATCATTTTCATTCACTTTGTTTCTCAAAATCCACTTTGTTCCAATTACATTCTTGTCAATTGGTTTTGGTACTAGTGTCCATGTGTTGTTTTTCTCAATCTAATCTATCTCTTCATTCATAGCATTAATCCAATCTTCCTTGTGAAGTGCAATTTTCAGAGTTCTTGGCTCAAACTCAACAATCAAACATGTATTATTTTTAAACTTACTTCTTGTCATAACTCTTTTATCTCCAATAATTTATTTAAGTGAATGTTTCCTTCTCATGTACTTTGCTAGCATAGGTTTTGTTCTTTGGTTTTTAGCATTATCTTCACTCAGTTAGGGCTCTACATCCTACTTGGTTTGTTCTATTTATGGCTCAGGTAATACAGGTTGACCCTCAATAGCTCTCTATTTTTGCTCAAGCACTACACTAGGTGCATCTTTACATACATAGACAACTTTTTGTAATCATCAATTATGTTTTGCTTTCCTCGCTGTTCTTGTCTACAAACTCATCGGTTCTCACATTTGTACTTTCAATCATTGTGTTAGTAGCCTTGTTCAAACATTTATAAGCTTTTCTCTTAGAAGAATAACCAAGGAAATGCCTTCATTACCTTTAGAATCAAATTTTCCAGTCCTTGTATCTTTATGAACGTAACATCTACTTCTAAATATCTTGAAATAACTTATATTAGGTGTATGATCATACCAAAGTCTGTATGGTGTCTTATTTGTTCCTTTCTTTATTTGAACTCAATTGAGAGAGTAGACTCCAGTGGTAATGGCTTCTCTCCAAAATATTTGAGCAATTCCTTTTTTAATTAGCAATGTTATTACGCAATCCACAATTGATCTATTCCTTCTCTCAACAATTCCATTATGATGTGGTGTCCTTGGTGCTGATAATTGTCTCTTAATCACATGCTTAGCACAAAATTTAGTGAATTCAACTAACATAAACTCACTACCTCTATCAAATCTCAAAAAATTTAACTATTCACCCATTTCTTTTTGAACTCTAGCTTTATACCATTTGAACATATCAAAAGCATGTTATTTTATCCTCATAAATATAACAGTCACCATCCTAGAATAATCATCAACAAACAACATGAAATATATGTCACCATAATAAATTTTTACTCCCATTGATCCACATAAATTTGTAGGCACTAATTCCAGAATATCATTAGAAGCATGTGTCTTGTTTGACAAACTTGACTTGGTCATCTTACAGAGCTGACATTGTTTAAACATAACATTCTCAATCTTATGGAAATTCAGTAAGCCTCTAACTCTTTTCTTTCTACTAACTCTAACCATATTTTCAAAATTAACATGACATAGCCTCGTATGCCACAACCAAATGTCTTCAAGTTTTGCAAACAAACATGTGTCAATTATAGGATCGAGATAAAACAAATTACCTTATGTTTGCTCTCAAGTGCCAATCAGATTTCTATTATCATCATAGATCTTGACTTTCCTATTCTGAAACTCTAGCTTGTGACATGTATTATTCAACTGAGCAACACTCAATAGATTATATTTTAGTCCTTGTACCCAATATGCATCATCACATCTGATTTTATCATTTAACATCAATGAACCTCTACCTTTCACTAGACATGGAACACCATTCCCTAGTTTAATAGATCCACGATCATATTCCTCAAGTTTATCAAACTTATTAATGTCTCCAATTATGTGATGTAAACATCCAATATCAATGATCCATGTTTCATTCTTACTAACATGTTAAATAAGAGTGTTTCCATCCTCGTACCTTTCCTCATTAAGATTTTGTTTCACAACATACACCACTTCTACTCCTTCGTTGTCATCTTCAGTGTCTAACTCAGTGTGTTCTTCTCCAACAATGTAGCATGATTTCTTCCCTTTATCCTTGTAGTCTTTGATCTTGTGATCTGTTGGGCATTCATTTTGCACAAGGTCAACGGCAGGAATCCATAGTGTAATTCCTCTCTTGAAAAGCAAATCCTTTTTAGGACTCACTCCAAGGTTCAGTGTTTGTCTTGTGACATACCAAAATCCACTCAGTAGAAGATAAATGCAAATGTTCATGAGGAGGCCTTTGCTGGTTCCAAAAACTCTTTTTACCTTGGAATCAAGTAAAATCTGTTCGCTGTCTCAAAATATCACACCAAAAGAACAATATTTTTGTATTTTATGTTTTTCAATGAATGCAAATCTAACAATGCAGCTAGTATGAGGTCCTATTCTAACAGGGGGGTTAGCAAAGGAAATAACGAAACTGAAAGCAAATAACATGAAATCAAATAACTTGAAATTGAAATTCCTAAATGGACATAAACTACAGAACACAACATGCTATGAGTTAAACCTTTGAAGAGTTCGGTAGGAAACTAATAAAAACAAAAGCAGCTCTTCCTAGAATCCACTGATGCAATCGTTGGTGAGAATCTGTAACAAATCGAATAATATTTCACTCTTCATCAAATCGCAAGGCCACAGAAAGTGCGCTCATGTGAGACAAAAAGCTATGTAGACACAATCGGGTGATCTCTTCTCAAGCTCGTTACGTCAACAAAATTCATATATCTGTAGCAAACACCAAAACTAAAAGATCCCACAACCAGAAACAATGCAATAAACCTTTGGCTCAATCAAAATCTCATGAATAAATCCACAAAACAATGACACATTCAGGCAAGAATAACTACACTCCAAATGCTAGCACCAAAAGCATAATTTTATTGCATAATAATGGCGGCCCTTTTTACATTTTACAATGGGGTATTTATAAGAAATTGTCTCCTCAATTTGTGTTGAGAGTGAGAGATATCTTAATGCAATAAAATGCTTTTAAAAACATTAAAACAAACTAAATATATACAAACTGGTAATCTAACTGGTGCTTAGAGGGACTCCATCCATATTTTATTCATTAATTGGATGCATGAGCCCTTTACATGTCAAAAACAATGAAAGCATGAGAGAAAGTAGGAGGAAGCCATCAGTCAAAGTAGAAGTGCATGGAGACACCCAAAATAGAAGTTGGCCCTTCACTGGATGTGTGTCGGAGTTAACTTGCCATCAAAATGTGTTTCCAATGCATGGAAAGTGCTATTTTTGAAACTGGCAGTCAACTGTCAGCGCACCTCTAAATTGCAGAGCTTCATGGAGCTGCAAACCTCGACTGAGTCAAAAACCTCAAAAAAATTCTAAGTGTCAAAATTGAAATTCTGGCATCTGGGTTTTATTCATCTCCATCCTAAAGATATGTTTGGATATTTGCCCTTGAATTTCTCTATAATCTCAGTAGTCTTAGTAGCATCGGGAAGATCCAAAGCCTCATACTTATCTTTAACCTTCTGTCTGTAGTTGTCCACCTCAATTCGAGTTTCTGCAAAATCCCCAAGTTTGGTATCCAACTCTAACAATGCTTCTTCTATCTTGAAGGCTTGTCTGATGTCTTCATCACTGGATGCTTCCTCTAATGTCTTTCTGAAGTTTCTACAACTACCTCAACTGATAAAAGCTTCTCTCATTCTTCATCTTCAAAAATATCCAAGCATGCATCACTATATAAATTTTCTGCTTCCAAAATTTGCTCTTGATCTTGGTCCTTGAGCCAATGTATCTCATCATGCAATGTTTCCATCACTTTATTTCCTTCTGCAATCTTTTCTATCCAATCATCTATCATGTCTAGCTCTTTGCCAGTATATACATCAATCAAAATGCGGTACCATTGTCCTTTTATGGCCTGTAGAATTTGCAAATCCTTGCTCCAAACCCATACCTCATCCATAATGCTGAAGTCCTACCTCAAAATTGCCACGATCTTATCAACATTATCTTGTGTAGCATGCAATAATTTCAGACTTCCTATAATTATAGTGATACCCCTATCCTCAAGGTTGTCTCGCCAATCCTGACAAGCTCTCAAAAATGGATTGAGTCGTACACCTTCCCCTTCTTTAAGAATGGTAGTCAAAGTCTCCTCGGGGCGTTCAAAATCAAGAGGACCAATAACTTTAGCTAGATATCCTTTCAAGATCTCAACTTGCCTTCGAAGTGCTCTGATTTCAATCTCATCACGCTCCATGTGGTTAAGAACCTCTTTGACTCCCATAGTCATCATTTGTCGAGAAGTATCCTGTGTAGGTTTCCCTAACATGATATCCTTTACTTCATAGTCCTGAAGGCTAACATCTTCTTCATCTGTACCTTTCGGGGGATGAGCCACTTGTGCAAATAGGTCCTAATTCTGAGTAGTATTAATGAATGCAAATGGTGTTGCATCCTGTAATGGAGAGTCAGGCTTGCTCAAAATCTCTGCAATGTCACAAATATCATCCTCTGAAGCAAGGAACTGATGCTTAGCACTTCTCATTATTTCCTTCCGAAACCATCTCGAGATATGTCTTTCTTCAACCCTAGCTCTAGATGATGAAGGGATGTGTTCAGCTACCTCCTTCCCTTTGTCGTTTTTGCTTGGAGTTTCTTGTTGTGAGGGTTCTTCTTTTGTAGTCTCAGTTTTCGTAGATCCCGTAGTTTGATCCTCAATTTCCTGGGAAGGCTGTTGTATACATTCCATTACCTGTGCCTCTTTTGGTGGCTCATTAGTCCTTGTTTTTGGTTCTCCTTGTAATGATGATTCTTTCTGAACATGTTCCTCTAAACTCGGAGGTGGAGGTCTCAATGAAACCTTATCTACCATCATAGATTGAGGTGAAGATGGGGGCGTTGGATGAGGACATTGTGTCTCAAGTGGCATCTGCGTCCAATCTTACTGTTGAAATTCACCTGTAGAAGTATCTCTAATCTTATCTCCAACCAATTCTGTACCTACTGGCATGAAATCAAAATTTGGAATGGAGAGAATATCATCACCTAGCTCTCTTTGCTCATTCACCCATCATTGTACTTTGTCTTCCGACGAAGAGAGCTCTACTGTTTCAGCTTGGGTGGGTGGTGGGGTATTTGTGACATTCTTCTTTCTTTCTAATTCTGTAGCTTTGGCAAGTCAGGTTCTCCCTTGTAGAGGCACTTGCTCTTCCTCCCCATCTGAATCTATTTCATCCTCATCTGATTCTTCCTCAAGAATGGTTTCAAGAACAGATGGATTAGGCACTAATCTTTTATGAACTCTCTGCCTCTTGTGCATTCTAACCTTGACCCTCCTTTGCTTCTGTGGAACCATAGGAG
Organism: Cupressus sempervirens; assembly: GCA_028749045.1. Classification (NCBI taxonomy): domain Eukaryota; kingdom Viridiplantae; phylum Streptophyta; class Pinopsida; order Cupressales; family Cupressaceae; genus Cupressus; species Cupressus sempervirens. Next base: position 469,588,314 of record CM053787.1, read on the forward strand.
AAGCAAGCTCTTGATGCATCAGAGGAATGGATGTCTCTGGAATCTCTCCCTCCTCTTGTTGGCTTGGCAAAATAGGAGGTAAAGGAACATCAACCTGGATATGAGAAATCCCAGAGTCATGGGGGTCCTGAGGAGTAGATTCACGTTGCTGCAAAGGGGCTTGTTCTTCAACATGCTCTGTCTAGATCCTCTGAGGAGAGGCTCTCTTCCTCTTTTCTTTCTTCTTCTCTGGTGGATGGTAATATCCCACTAGACGATCAAGTTGGTAGACCGTTTCTGGCCTGATAAGAGACTGGAGCACAAAGATAGGAACTGTGACTTTCCTCCCCTTTACCTTTTTTGGGCGAGCATGTATATGGAATATCATTGTATCCAGAATTGGATCAAGTAGAAAGGGTTTCTTGTCCAACTCTTTTTCATTCTGATGACATGTCTTGCTTGATGACTAATATCATCTCCTTCCTCTCTATCAATTTCTGCATTCAGAATGGGCCTCTCACCAACTTTATCTTTATTGAATAAGGGATCTAGTAGCTCCTGCGAATCTTCTAGCCTTATCTCATCCGGGATGGTCAAATGGAGAGCCTTCTCTGCTAAATACAAAGTCATTCAATAATAGTCCCTAATACGAACATCATAGTCATTTGTGGCATTCATCCAATGATCTTCAATGGCGTCTTGGTGGTAGAATTCTTTTCCTGCCAAATTTTCCACTTTACCAACACTGTCAAAGAACGGTCGGGGAGAGTTATGTTCCTCAAGAGGATAGTTCTCGTACTCCCACTCGAAAGTCAGAATATCCCGCTTTCTCTTTACTTGGTATGCCCCTATTACAAAAGGCCAATCCCAACAAGGCCTTCGTTGTTTTTTGATCCTCTCATAGGCTGACTCAATCTGTCGAGAAATTTCCATCAGAACCAACTTGTCACTTGGGTACCTTGGGAGTTTCTTTGGATGGATAGATGCACCACCAACCTGAATGTATGTGAATGTCCGGAACTGGATAAAATATGCACCGAGAGCTGTGATCTGTGCCTTGGCCTCATCAGACAATCTCTTTCCATAGTCGCCTTCGATGAATCAAATGATGGCAAAGATAAAGGCATCATTCACAATCTTGTACTCTTTGCTTTGTGGTGAGAGCTTTTTCTTAACTAGCTGAGGATAAACTATATATGGCCATGCGTTAGGATCCTGCATACTGCCCCTTTTGTACAACCCGGGATAGTCGGTGGCTCTTGCTGCAAGTAGATATATTACATAAGAAGTCATATAGAACTTCTTCTTGTCCTTTACTGTCCGCAACTGATCACACAAGTTCTCACTAAGTGTAGTAGCCCAATCCAGTGGCATCTTTGCATGTCTAATGGTTTCAATGAAGTTAACCATAAATGGAGCGAGTTGACCTACTGCAGGCAATCCCATAACTCTGCTCAGGAGAATGATTGAATATCCAATGTCATCCCTCATATATCCTCGAGCCATATCTACTTTGCTGATTGTCTTTCCTTGAGATGGGTTTTCAATGAAGTATGAGGAATATATGATGTCCATGGCCTCCTGGTGATGATCCTTATGCCACCTCTTAGCTGCTTCATATGAAAGCCTGATAAATTGATCAGCTCTAGGTAAGTGAAAGACTCTCTCGATATTATCAGGTTGTAGATCCAAGACTACTTCCCCAGTGACACTCTTTACCATCCTTTCCTCGGGAACAAAATGTCGAGATAAGGTCATAATCAATTCAGCTGACTGAACAGTCCCAGGATGTGATGCTGCATTTACCAATCTAGACCGTATTAAGGCAGATCTCAAAGAAGATCTTTCAGTTGGGTTGTTACAAACCCTCAAAAATTCTCCCAAGTCCGTGTGTCCAAGTTCTGTGTCTTTGATCTCAGAGTATTCATTGTGCAATCGTGACTTCAGGGTTACGCCTTGAAACTTGTATACGATTGGCTTTACTATTGATCTGGATGTGGACGCCATTTGATTGTATTACCTGCACGTCACAAACAAAAAAAAAAAAACCAATTAATTACTAGATACATAATACACATTAAAAAAACGATACTCAAAAACCAATTTTATTTTACTTATGATTTTTTAATCTTTTTTTTTTTTCAAATTTTTTTTTTTTGGATTATTTATTTATTTTTTTTTTTTTTCAAATATAAAATAAAAATAAGTAAAAGAAAATGAGGGTGATGGCTGCGGCCACGCGCGTCGCATGCCAAAAAGGGCGTCGCGACGGAGCGTCGCGCACGCGCAGCCTCAAAGGCTTGCGCAGCGCCGCGCGCACGGCTTTAAAGGCGCTCGCGCGGCCTTAAAGGCACATGCAGTGCTACGCCGTCTAGCCCAAAAGGGTGTCGCGCGCGGCACGGCGTGCACGCAGCCCTAAAGGCGCATGCAACGTGAATGAAGAGAGAGGGGGAGTTTTCCTCACCTTCCTCCCTTAGCCAAAAAAAAAGGTAGTGGAAAAATGAAATGAGTATGAGGAAGGAGGGGGTTTTATAACCCCCTCTCCTTGCTTGTTCTTACAAAGCGTGCGTGCCTCGGTATGCACGCGCACGATTTTTTTTTTTAATTTTTAATTTTTTTTTCAATTTTACTCTAACTAATTTAAACGAGACTTTCTCCTTCTTCCGATTTTTGAACTATGAGCCCGGGAGTCGGAAGAAAGTAGGGGGTCTCCATTCCTAGTGAGGAATGGGGCGTGTGTTGTGGATACCACAACATGATCCTTCTTATAAATTTTTCACTCCTGCTCTTGTTAGGATATCTAACAATAATATGACCTGCTTAATTGCATTTGAAACATATAAGAGCTAATTTAACTTTACCTCTCAGTAACCTCCTTGCAAGTAATGCTTCAATTTCATCAATAATATTTTTTGATTCTAACTAACTTTCATCCTTACTACTATTTTATTTCTTTGAACTACCAATGGTTAGTGAAGTCTTGAAAGCATTTCCAACTGTAGGCACACTATTATCAAAATTACTTAATTCAAATGTAGTCAAATGAGCAACTAAACCATCGAGAATAAGATCACTACTAGGCATAGCCTCAATTTCCTAAATTATAGATAATTTAATAGCATAAATAGGTAAGAGAGTACTGAGAACTTTATTACAACTTTAGTATCACTAATGACTCCAACAAATTTGATAATACTTACAACTTCCTTGATTTAGTTCTCATACTGCACACCATTTTCATCTTCTTTCATCCTCATATCATCATATTTAACTATCAAACTTTCTACTCTTTCTCTTAGTATATTCTCATCTCCACCATCTACAAGTTCCAACTTGTCTCGTTTCTTTAGCAATTTTACAATTCTCGACATTATCAAACTCAATATCATTTAGGGTAGATGCAATCACAATCATTAGACTATTGTTAAAAAAAATTATTCATCTCTTCCATAGTCATAGGGGGGTAGGAGAAACATACTAGTGGTCTAGCCAATGTGTAGCATTGTCTCTAATTCTAGATAAATGTAGCCTCATCCTATTTTCCATGAGGAAAATTTCTCCTTGTTCAACTTTAGTACCTCTCTCTTACACGTGTTTGGATCTTTAGCTCAAGTCCCTTCAAACTTCTTCCTTCAAGCACTCAACTTTGATACCAATTGTTAGATAATTAAGAGGGAGGGAGTGGAAGAAGCGGGGGGGTGTGAATCAATTATATCTAGTTATCCTTAATGCCTTTCATACACTTTTATACCAATTCAAACTTCATAAACTTTCATATCAATAACTCGGTAACCATATTCAACATCTCAAATCAAACTTATAAAAAATTCAATTCAAACTGTTATCTCATTATTTCTTGCTTAAACCGAGTATTAGAGTAATCACTTAGCTTATACTTAGTTGCAACATTAAGCAAATAACATGAAAATAAACTTGCAATGCAATAAGTATTCATACATTTGACACATATAATTTAACACATAAACCCTATAAAGGGAAAAACCATCTAGGAATTGATAACCCAAATAATTTCACTCTTATGATGAGCTCTGTTAGGTACCAACCTTGAAAAAGGTTACATGCACATTTTTAGTGTGACCTAGTTAGAGGATTTTAACCAAAGATGATCTAGACCTTATCAATTGTTGAAATTTCTAAAGAGTGGCCTACTCTAAAGGACTTATAAACACCACTAATGGATGCTACCACATAGAATTTCAAAGACTTGTTATGCCCACTTGGTTAAGATATTTTATCTACTATAATGGTAAGCAAGTAACAGTCAAGTGATTTGTTAGGTTTAGCACTACCTTACTTGTTCAAATCTTTGCTTTGCTCTATTTCTTCCTTCTAATCTCTTTCTAGTTGATTCACACACTTACACTTCAACTTAACACTTCCTTTGCTTGATCTTTCCACTTTCATTCTATTTGGTTCACCTTCTATCTTCCTTTAACTTTAACAAATCGATCAAAAAAACCAATATAAAAAATAATCAATAATAATAATAAAATCTTGTTCATCCCCTTAAATATTATTTTTTCATTCTAGAATCTTCCAAATTTTGCCACTTAAACATAATCGTAGATCTTAGATATGATGAATCTAGACAATCGATGTATACATCTTCTCTTTGAACTTTGCAACCATCTTTATTTTGTTAAATTTTATTCATTAGATCTTCATTACATTTCTCTAGACATAGATCTCGTAACTAACTTTGACTTTATCCTTTGAACTTCTCAAACATTCATATTTTTTTATCAAATGTCACCCTTAGATTAAAAAAACATAACTTGTTCTTTTTATTCATTCTCAATGAACACTACAACTTTTCTTGAGAAATACATCACTCAGTTAATACTAAAATTACTTGATTAACACTAAACTTCAACTCTTCTTTGCTAGGTGCTTGGTGACAACTATAGTAGCTCAGTTAATACTATATTTCTTCATTCATTGATCAAAGTGTCTTGCATATACATGATCTTCACCACTTAATCACAACATTACATGATTCTAAAATAATCAAATCAACACTATATTGTTACAATCTAACTCATTCAAGTGCCCATTGAATACCATACACTTATCAACTCTTTCATCATCATACTTTCTTCAATTCCTCTTCATCAATCAAATGATATGGCACCCTATTGAATTAGCATAATGTCTTACCAATGATGCTTGACACCAATGACAACATAACAACTGACATGACTCTTTTACATACAATAAAAACACTATTGGTTGGGGCTAATAGTAGGCATGCACGATTCATCAAGATTCCTAGAAAATGAAGAAAACTTAGGATCAAAAGGAACCCATAATACTATGGCTTCTTCTAACAAGAATACTATAGGTAGAACTCAATGTTATAACAAACATGCACAAAAAAAGATAGATCTAACAAATGCAAGTCTAAAGTTTGAAAGAGATATGTGAACACTCATTATATCAATGCAACACTAAATAAATTGTACACATAAACTAATGAATCTCTAGTTATGAAATGAAATGTAAGGATTATATATATATATATATATATATATATATATATATATATATATAAAGGGAATCTAAGACTAAAATTATATTGGAAATGCCACATTCTAGGCTCACCCAAATGTATAGTTAAAAAGGGATTTGTAGGATTAGTTGTCAAAGTTTTGAGTAGAACTTTAGGAACAAACACCCCAAGATTCTTGTTCCTAGGAATAAAATGCCCTATGCATTTTCCCCCTTAAAACTCCACCTCAAATTTCGATCATAAGTCAATTCTAATTTCAAGTTTTTATTTCAAATCAATGTAGCTTCTTTTTTTAATTTTCCATCAATCTATCTTTTTTGAAATTTATTATTTCATGTATTTTAGTATATCTTTGAATTGCACCACTTGTATTTGTAGAAGAAAAAAAATTGGAAAAAAGGTTTTGGAAAGGGGTATGCTTAGGATTCAACACCAAAAATGAAATAAGATTGCATAAAGGAATATAAATACAAAGGTAAATATTAGATCTACCTTGCCAATGCCTTTATGAATGAATATTGAGTACATAATATATAATTGATTTTGGAATGTATGAAAAGTGTGGGAAAGCCCCCTAATTTCTTCAATAAGGTGACTTAGGACAAGGATTCACTTGGACCATTTAGAAAATGTTGATCAATCAAATTATAAGACTTCTTAGACAGTTGGTCTCTTATAGCTAGTGAGGGCTTGATTGGTAAAGCCATGGTCAAAGATTGTATAATGGTCAAATAGATATAATAGATGTAATTAGACAAATTCGGTCTTCATTGATATGTATTAGGAGCAATTTACATATTTTAAAGTTTGGTGAAATATTGCATACTTATCTTTAAAAGTTGAAACTTTACGAAAGGCAAGAATGTTGTTATTACCATTAAACCAACTTGGAAATCAACTAGAACAACTATAACTAATCAAGATATATTTAAGTGAACTCTTTGGATTGAGGGAACATAGTCACATAGCTTAGAGAAATATAAGATTAATAATAATGATGTTTTCAAATGCATATCTTTGTATTTTTTATGATCAAAACTTTATTCCTCATTTGTATTGATTAATTTCTCTTTGAAACCTATTTGGGGAGGTCATATAATGAGTTATCTTTATCTTTAAAGAAATGGAAGAAATTACCATGGATTTTGGTAAGATATCATCAAAAATTTCTTATAGCTATTATTAAACCCTTTGTAACTAAGATACACACAAGGGTTTGCAAATAGCTCATGTTTTAACCATTCAAAATTCATGATCTTTGGGTATGCTTGAGCACATTGATATGGATTTCTAGTGAAGTTGGTTTTATATCAAATGGTTTTTTTAATTTGTGAGTAAAATTATGTCCTAGCAGGCTTGTCACATGGTTTTAATTGACTATGACAATCAAATATAAATTCTAATGAATTATAGTCATGATTGAAGTTTTTGGTGATAACATGTAGTTGGATTGGGGAAAAAAAATTCTCCCTCTAAAAGGTATGTGATGGATTTTTAATGCCCTAAGTTTCGAATTTCTAGTGATCATTATCAAACTATTATCTAAACCACAACAATTGTAGGTCTAAGATGTTCTCCTTGTATGTGTAAATATTTTCTATGTGTTGGAATTATTATTGTGGACATTCTATTAGTAGGAAGTAATTATTGAATAGTATGAAGAGCCTCGGTCATTGTATCTGTTGGTGTTTGAAAACGTTACCCATTTCCAATTACCCTGATGAGAACAAAACTGCATCTAGGGGTAGCTAACTTCGATTATCAACACATCCATTTAGACACCAGGCCAACTATAAGGCATGACCCTTCTTCTACTTCAGGCTCTGCAAAACCTAGGCGGGTAGACCTGTAGATTCTTTATATGGTACCAGTTGTCAAAGCATACACTGAATCTAATATGAAGCAGATAAAACCCTTATTTCTCCTGATAACTTATGAAATAACATATATCTGCAGTAGCTAGATGCAAAACAATAAAATTCGTAAGCTGAGTGAGGGCATTCTGTTTATAGCTCTTCAACATGAAAGGGAAATTCATTTGATTAAAGATGTTGATTCAACAAAACCTCAAAAATGCAACAGTATAACCAGTGATCCTATAACTGATCAGTGCCTAATCCATTGGGCAATTCCATGAATTCAAAACATACATCTGTCACATCAGGGCATATCTTATATACCCAGACATCAGATCTATCCAACCACCTTGTGATTCAGACATCAATGTTCATTCAGGTCTCATTCTCACAAAATATCCTTCTCAAACAACCAGTAACCTTGTTTAAACATATCGAGCATTTACTTGGCCCTTTGGTCGAACATCAAGATACATTAAACATACAACCTGAAAGGGATGCAAATGGGTCTCAAATCTTTGTTCCAAAACCACATAAGACTTACAGATTGCTGAGACAGGAGACAAGAACCAGAACAAAACTAGTGAGATTGTTGCTCATATGTATTCATTTCCTTGAAACTATACATTCAGATGCATAAAATTAAAACATGAAACAACCTAATATATCAGAACTATCTATATTATCTCTACAATGCTTTTCACATGAGAGTTCTGCTAAAGAAAATGGTGTCACAATCATGGAAATATGTCAAAATACTGGAACCAATGGTCTCACAGTGCAAAAATTGGAATCCCCAATGGTATCACAGCAATCAACTTTTTCTTTCCAGAAACTGGAACCAACTGGTTTCTCAGTGACAAAAACTGGAACCAATCCAAATGAAGAAAGAAAGAAAGATATAGCAAGAAATGAATTCCCGGATCTGATATGCAATCGCCAGGTGTTCACTTGAAATCCAATCCTCTGTAACTGAAAAACCTCTTTCTTCCCTCTCTCTATCAACTGGCAGATCAAATCTTCATCATTATACCTCTCAAAGGCATCAAAATATCTGAAAAAGTAATGATGAAAAGATGCAACTGATTCTTGATGCATTCACGGTAAGAAGTGAAAAAATAGTTACAATGTGATTTCAAGAAGCCAAGGAAAACAACCTCAAATTTATTTTCTTCACCTTAAGATTGCAACTGACCGCTAAAACTGTCCTCTAACCAATCTTAATCATCAATGAAGAACTCAGCCTATTCTGTCGCCAATGCCCTGGATTTTACAAATTGGCCTACCACGTGAACCGATGAACACCTGTGCATAATCTGACTCTAGAAATGGAAAATTTAGCTCTTCCCGCTTCCAACGGTATATTGGAGCACCCAATTTGGTTTAAAAAATCCCCAGATATGGCCGTTTGAAAATAAGGCCTCTGTTCATGGCTTTGCACATGTTTTGCCAAAAATTAAACTTTACATATAGTTCAAACTATATTAAAGTTTAGACTTTACTTAAAATGTTATTCACGTGAGTTTTGAGGAAAAACAATATAAAAATTTGAAAAGTCTAAAATTTCTCCTCATTTTCTACCCGGGTCAAACTTCTTTTGACCGACCTGTGACATGTGTCATCTTTTGATTGGCTCAAACTAGGTAGCGCCACGTGTCATCTTCTTGCTACTTCGCCATGCTTAACCGGTGAGCAACTTCAGTTAGCGAGGTAACGCGAACCGTCAGATCTGCCACGTGGTGCAATCTGGTGCGCTCTTAACATTTGCTCGCCACATCATACACTCTATCGCTGCCAATTGTCACCATCCGATTCGCTGACGACACTAAGATGGAACCCACACAATATTTTGGATCTCGCCGGATTTTGGATTTTCCAGTGACATTGCTACCTCGCTAGCCGAAATTTCTGACATTTCCCGGCTAGTGAAATAGCGAGGCGCTGGATTTTTTAGCTTTTCGGGTGCTTGGCTTTGCTAACATCACCACTTTGATATGCGAGTTGGTTCAAAATTATTACCGATCACCTTCACAGCTCAGCACCTGAGTCGGACCTACCACGCACGGCCACAGTCTTGACTTTCAAAGGCCCATCTCTTAATTCAAATTGCATTGTGTGTTGCATAGTATTTAAAAACTATAATTTTCCCCTTCCACAGTAAATGTGGGATTAATTGGTATCATTGTTTTCCCCTTCATTCTCTGCATGAATGCTTTCTTTGATGGCCAACTTGGTCTTCTAATGACGCCTCCCCTTTCTGATGTGGGCTCTCTTTGACCTGCATTTCTTTTGTTTGTTGCAGGTGTTTCTCTTTTCTCATGCGTGGAGCTATTGGATGCACACCCTGCTCCCTTTCATTTAACTGTGTTGGACTCGATCTTCAGGCGTGGACTGCTTCTTTTCTATAGCTTTGGCGTCTTCAACTTTTGACTAGAGGCCTCCTTGCCTGCATGGTCATCGTTCTCCAAAATGCCTCTTCCTTTTTACAATCAGTGGCTTGTTCTTTAATTTCTGCCTTGATTCCCTTGAAGATATCGTTCCTTCATGTTGACCTCTAATATGGAAAAAAATTCTCACTTCACAATCCTTCACTTTTTTTTAATTTCATACCCAAGCTCAAAAGCATAAATATCATTTGAGTAGCCAACTTGGCAGTTGGTACCAAGATCAGTGCGCATGGGCTATTTGGAGTGAGATTTGCATTGCACCAATTTGGCAAAATCCACAATCGTAATCAAACAGAATTTGAAACATATTCATGATTATTTAGTCTTTATTTGACCACTTGTAAATGTGGATGATCCCCTTCAAAGTTTTTAAAAAATAACACCTACTCTCCCATCAGCCTTAGACTTTTGTAATTAAATCAAGCCACATTTGATAAATCTTTTACAGTGATGCCCTCATATCAAAGTGCCTTCATGTCTAAACATCACACCAGTCTGATATCGTTTAGTCGGGCCCTGAAACGGGTCCGGCTAAAAAAAAAATCGTTTTCAAACAACTAATACTCAAAATGAATCCATTGACCATTTGATGCTGATTAGAATCAAGTTCGACCACTGAAAACCACTTTTAAAACTCATTTTTCAATGTTCAGTCAACTGTCAAATATGCGCCAGGAGGTCCGTTGACTAGCTTTGAAAACTGACCAAATCAACTGATCATGACGTAAAAATTGGCACACTGATTCTTTTCTCTGCACTCTCGCACCCGAAAAATTCCAAGTCAAAAGATATTGATTGTCAAAGTCGCCTTCTCAGATTTACCTGCAAGCAAACACGTCAAAAAGCAATAAACTGGGTTTGGATTCGGCTCAGAAAACCGGACAAATGCGCACATGGAAAGATGAAAACTGGGGTGTTGATTATCTGTCATGAGGATAGTATACTTCTATGATTTGGGCTCTTGATGAATCACGGGGCACAAATGGCGATCAGTCAAAGTGGGCTACTCAGAATTTTGCAGACTGGACATCAGTAAAATATCATTTTTTGATGAATGGAATGACCCTGGAAAAGTGTGAAAATGGATTCGTCAAGGTTTGTAAACTGACACACTTAGAGTATTTTTAGAGGATAATACAGGGGTATAATCCATTCAATCTCACCAATCACAGATCACAAGTTATAATGTCTCGAACAAGGGTCCTGATAAATTTGCAAATGCTGACACCAGTATAACTTTAGAAATTGTGTTTGGAATCGCATTTGAAAATTGATCAAACGGATTCGTCATAAGCTAAAACTCAAAACATAGCAAGTATCTGACGTCTACAATGCAACGCAAAAGGAATTTTACCATTCGGGTCAACTGGTCAAAAGTTATAGCACGTCAAACAGGGCTTCCCGAAAATGTGTGCAAAGTGCAAAAGCATGAAAACAGTAACTGACCAACTTTGAGGGATTCAAAACCTAGTCAAACGAACTCGAAACGACTTGAAATCTGAAACATAGGTTCTCGGGTATGGACACTAGATATTCCCAAAGTGGCAAGTCACAAAACATTCCTGAGTGCGAGATATTCAATGGCAAACAAGGCTTTCTGTCGTTGTTTGACACTAGGGCAGAATTGCAAATTTGACGAATGCTTGAAATAGAACTTCGCCAAACAACTCAAAATCTCAATTTAACTTCACGAAACGCTTAGGCATGCTGAAAGAAAGGTGCTAGAAGCATTAAACACCTTAGGGATCTCAAATGGACAGTCGGGTACAACCAGGCACATATGCATTTTAAAAGCGTTTAAGGGCTTGATTTTCACAATGGTGCTCAAAATTCGGAAGGTAATTTTGAGCGCCAACAGTATCTTTGTATGATATTCTCAAATACCAATTGATGTTAATGTTAGACTATGATGGGACCACAACAATCCACTCTTTGTTTACAATCAATAATGTCTTATATTGGAAGAGTTGAGGGTAGATGTTTGAGGGGTCTTGTTGGTTTAAATAATTACACACTATTTACACTTACATAAGTTTACTTAGGTTAATGCATTATTTTATTATTTCTTAGGTGAGAAACTTAGGAGTTTGTGTACTCTTATGAGTTGTCATGTTGACAACATTGGAATAAGCAACTCTAATTCAGCACATGGTGTCTACAACACTGGAGTTTGCATAATTAATTGAGTTGTCATATAGACAACATAGTTATTCACACTCCTATTTTAGCACATGGTGTCTTCAACATAAATTTGTGTGCCACACCTTTGTAGGCTTATCCTCTCATCATCACACTTACTCTTGTGCTTAATCGAGGATAATCCACACTTGGTGGACATGTGCCTGGTTGTATGACTTATCATGTTGTTGATTTCTAGGCATTCTAGAAGCATTCCAGAGGCCTTTATATATAGGCACTCCTAGTGTACTTACACATTGAATTGAATACATATCGATATTTTGATCATACTCTTTTGGTCTAGTGTTTTGCTTGTGCTTGAGTTTCTTGATCTTGGGTGAATTTTTCCCTAAGGAAAATTCTTATTTGGTATCATAGCTATACCAAATTCTTACACGGTATCAGAGCTTGGGGAGATTCTCTTCACATAGTCATTCGAGACCATCTTGCTTCACCTCTCTAAGGACACCTCGACTCAAATCCAAAGAATCTGCAGATATTGGGAGTGTCTGGAGCCAAAGCAGACCTCACCATTGCGTCCAGAACATCAATTCGATGAAAATTGACTATAAATTTGCCTATATTGGGCCATAGTTGAATTTGAGGCTCTTTTTTTTTGTAAACTGGCACCTAGAGGCCCGATTTGCAGAATGGTATGACCATTTTAGATCTCTAAATTTGAATTTCAGATCTACATATTTTTTCATTTGAATCTCAGCTATTTTTTTCAAATCTGCATTATTTTTCAGAATTTTTTTGGCCATTAGGCTAGTAGGAGATATTTTTTGCAAGCAAAGATTGGAGCTTGCTAGTGCTAATTAGATATTGGCATCATCTTCAAAAGGTCAAAAAAAGACCAAATTGACTTTTGTTTCATCAAAATCAGATATTTGAGGTGAAATCTAGAGTCATTTGATTTTTGGAGGTGCGACGACAACAATTCAGGAAAAAGAATAACACAGGTGATTAAACAACGATATCTCCCTCATATGGACTCCTTTTTTCGAGAAATTTCTTTTTTGTTTTAGGGTAGAATTTCATGATCTACACATTAGTGCAGGTGGTTTGAGATCTATGTTCCTGAAATTTTTTGGAACTCGCAAATCTCGATTTTTGCAACTTCAAATGCTTAGTATAGGCTCATTTAGACTCCAAATTAGGTTCCTTTTTTTTTTAAAGTGCTTAATTTTTTGTCTACTTTCCATATTTGTAATCAGATTATAGGCTTGTGGGGAAGTACTACTTTCAGAAATAGGCCCTAAATTGGCAAGTGGCTATAAAATGTCTGAATCATCCATTAGGGGGGTTTCTTTGATTCACTCTTGCATTTTGGGGGGTGCATACATTTGTTGATCTCGTGGAGGAGTTTGTCACACATGTCGGTGAATTAGACCTCCATTGACAAAAAGGAACTATCACAAATGGAGTGCTTTAATCATTGATCATCTAAGAAGTGACCATAAGGAAGTATTTCCTTATTTATGTTCCAATGAACTAATCTCTAACACTAAAGAAAAACCACCTGTTAATAGACTTTTAGATATCATTATATTGAATATCAGTTCAGATTGTTGGCCTGTCATTAAAAAGCTCATTCACCCTTATGATATGTGGATGGCTCTTTGGAAAGAATATGGAGATCCAATAGCTCCTCCTTTTCCAAAAAACATTCTATCATTAGTCACTTCAGCTATGGTTCCTTCACCTCTAAATGAAATCACACCTCTTGATGCTCTTGTTGCTACTACTAATCTTGTTCCAGCCATAGATTCTTTTGATTTAGTGCAGCAGGAAACACTATGTATTCCTACTTCAGCTTCATGGGGCAACTTCCTTTCACATGTTGTAGGCCTGTTCATGGAGTCTCACATTGAATATGTGGGAGACATCATCAATGATATTCATTTTCTCTTTGTTGAGGTGAATACTTCATCCATAGCCATAGTGATGGGTCTAGCACAACAGGGTACACCCAGTCTTCCAAATCCAGCATCAGTGGATGACTTCTTGACAGATATTTTAGGTTTGTTTGTGGAGTCACACATAGCATATTTGGGAGACATCACTGATGATGTACATCTTCTCTTTGATGAAGAATATCCTTCTTCAGTTGTTGCGAGGGCTCACTTTGACCCTCTTGTCCATTTTCTACATGATCAATCTTCATAGGTTGATATGATTGTGGATCCCTATGTACAACAGTTGCAGGAGGTCTCTTTATCATTTGAGGAGATAGTTGGTTCTTTGGGGCATGTTCTACATCCATCCTTGCTCGATCTGCATATGTTCTTTTATGTAGTATTAGAAGGAGCGACAATCAGTATCGACACAGGGACAGTTGAGTAGGTTTCAAAGGCATCATTAATCATTGGGATTCTTTCTACACATAGGGAAAGCATCTCACCTGTACATCCACCATTGTTTCTTCCAAAGGGGAGGAACATTATTCAACAATCATGGATCAACTTCTACATTGGAGTGGCTATCATTAATCAACACTCTACATTTTGGGGGGGGGGGGGGGGGGGGGGGGTTGGTGGTGGGGCTTTTTCCTCTTATGGGGTTTTGTCCTTCTACTTCTCTTTTGTATATGCTTCATGTATGTTGTAATGGGGGGGGGGGGGGGGGGTCTTGATTACTCCATCCATCCATGCATCTTGTTTTTTCATCTCTCTTTTTCTAGGAGGGTTTTTCCCATGAGGTTTTTCCTCTTTCTCTGCTTTATGAGAGATTGCATTGCATTTGTACATGGGTACCTAACATGGCCTAATAGCCAGGACCCATCATGCATTTTCATCCTTTTGTGAGCTTAAGTGCATTCCCCTAAGTTGCACTTAAGGGGGGGGTGTTGGGGTGAATAATTATTCACTATTTATACTTACTTAAGTTTACTTAGGTTAATGCATTAATTTATTATTTCTTAGGTGAGACCCTTAGGAGTTTGCATACTCTTATGAGTTGTCATGTTGAAAATACTGGAGTAAGCAACTCTAATTCATCACATGGTGTCTACAACACTAGAGTTTGCATAATTAACTGAGTTGTCATATAGACAACACAGTTATTCACACTCCTATTGTAGCACATGATGTCTACAACATAAATTTATGTGCTACACCTTTGTAGGCTTATCCTCTCATCATCACACTTACTCCTGTACTTAATGGAGGATAATCCATGCCTAGTGGACATGTGCCTGGTTGTATGCCTTATCATGTTGCTGATTCTTAGGCATTCTAGAAGCATTCCAAAGGCCTTTATACATAGACACTCCTAGTGTATTTACAAATTGAATTGAATACATATTGATATTTTGATCATACTCTTTTGGTCTATTGTTGTGCTTGTGCTCAAGTTCCTTGATCTTGGGTGAATTTTGCCCTAAGGAAAATTCTTATTTGGTATCATAGCTATATCAAATTCTTAAATGGTATTAGAGCTATACCAAATTCTTACAGGTCTTTTTAATTAAGGACTAACATAGGTTTTCAATATTATGTTGTCATTTCCTTGATCCAAATGTGACAAAACATCCAAGAGAAATGAAGAAATTGTGAGCACTTGACATTCCTTGTTTTCTCTTGACAACTTGTTGTTAATGCACTACAATAAAAAATTTCCTTGCACATATGATTGGAATGCATTGAATAGTGTTTTAGACTAAGACTCTATGAGCCTATTGTTTTCTAGGTAAAGTATCTCTTGTGATTAGTTATTGGTGAATAGGAATTTCTTATAAAAGGGGGATTGAGATCAACCAAGAGATTTGATTGATTTGTCATGTTTCAACTATGACAAGACCATAGATATAAAGGTGAATGCATTAATAACCTTGTGAAACTGGTCCAATAAGGTAGAAATTTCCTATAAGTATGATGATATAACTTGTAAATAATATATAAAAGAAAGTTTCCAATTCCATCAATGGTGACCAATGGTTGAAGGAATAATGGTTTCCTCTTGATATTCAAATTAGGTGAGTGTTGTTACAAAATAAAGAAGGATAATGACTTAGAGTGTAGTTGGAGTTTGTGAATCCTAATATCTCTAAATTAGATTGGTATTAGAGTCCAAAATATCTTTGCAATATAAGTGGTTATATGGGTGAGGCAAGTTAAGGAGAGAACTTTTGAGTAGTGGCCAAGAGACTAGGTAAGCAAGGGTTTACCCAGGTGAGGAAAAAAGATAGAGTACTTGACACACTAACAGAGAGAAGGATTTTGAATGCACAAAATGTTTAGTGTGATTCATAAAAGAAGAAGAAGAAGCAAGAAACATAAAAGAAGAGGAAAGAGGAATACAGAAGGAAGCTAAGGGAAGGATAAAAAGAGAAGATGAATAAGAGAGACAACATGTAATGAGATTAGAAAAGACAAAACAAGAGTTGGAAAAGATCATAGATGATTACATAGAGTGGGTTGGTCAATCATGGTATCTACATATTAGATCACCAAGGATCAAGTGGCCCATAAGGAAGACCATTCATAGAAGAAATAAAAGATGGTAGCACAAGGATTAGAGATACAAATTGAACCTATTATCAAAGCTGAGAAAATAAATAAATGTGATTTCTGTTGTTTTAAGAGTCAATAGACAAACCTGATGATGTTAAAGATGTGGATTTTGTTAATTAGCAAAAAGAAGGTTTGATTAGTGATGGATCTCATGATGAGATTAATGTTGTTAAACAAAAGGTTACTATGATTACTTTTTCTGATCATAAGAGTGATACAAATATTGGTGTACATGACGATGTCCAAGTTTATATGGAGAATCCAATAAATGCTTATCTTAATTCTAGAGGTGTAATTTTCTTTCCTAACTAGTTATATGCAAGTTTGCAAGGATTCTGTAGGGATGACTATGTTGTAGATGCTTTTGATGACATGAACATATAGTTTTAAGATTTGAACCAAGACATTGAATACCACTTTAATGGTAAAGAGTATGACATGCAAGTAATAGAAAGCACCTCTACTTTATTTACAATTTAAATAAATAAAAACATTGTAGAAAGGAATTGGAAGACATAGAAGTACAATGAAGGGGACTTGAATTTTATTATCCTTAGGCGTATGATGTAGGAGCACCCTCAAATTTCTTCAATAAAGTGACTTGGTATAAGTAGGAGTTATATTTTGGTGTAATGAGGCCACTTGGACTATTTACAAAATGTTGATCAATCAAATTGTAAGGCTTCTTAGCCAATTTGTCTCTTATAGTTAGGGCTTGGTTGGTCAAATCATGATCAGGGTTGGACAATGGTCAAAATAGGTGGAATAGATGTAATTAGACCAATTTGTTCCTAATTAATATGTATTAGGATATATTTTCAAATTTTGAGGTCATATTTGAAAGTTGGGTGGAATATTGTCAAATTGTCCTTAAAAGTTGCAACTTTGCAAATGGCAAGAATGTTCCTATTACCAATCAACCAACTTGGGAATCAATTAAAAAACTATAACTAATTATAATGTATTTAAATAACCTATTTAGGTCTAGGGAAACACATTTAAGTAGCTTGCAGAAATAAGGCACCAATAATAATGATGCTTTTATATGCCCATCTCTATATGTTTGTTGATCAAAACTTCATTCCTCATTTGTATTGATTGATTTCTCTTTGTAATCTATTTAGGGATATTTTATAATGAGTTATCTTTCCCTTGAAATATATGGGAGCAATTGTTGTGGATTGAGGTAAGAGATCGAGAGGATTTTCTTAATTGTTATCAAACCCTCTATAATTGAGACACATGCAAGGGTTTCCAAATATATCATGTGTTAACCATTAAAAATTCATTATCCATGGGTATGTTTGAGCACACCGATTATGGATTTCTTGTAAATTTGATTTTACATCATTTGTTTTTCTTAATTGTGAGTAAAATGATGCCCCAATGGGATTGCGACATGCCTTTTATTGATTGTGACATTCAAATACAAGTTTTGAAGAGTTATAGTCATGTTTGAAGTTTTTGGTGATGGAATGCAATTATTGTTGTGGATTGTGCTAAGAGATCAAGAGGATTTTCTTACAATTGTTATCAAAACCTCTATAAATGAGATACACACAAGGGTTTGGAAATAGCTCATGTTTTATCCATTCAAAATTCATGATCCTTGGGATATGAATTTCTTGTGAATTTCGTTCTACATCAAATGCTTTTTTCTTCTTTTTTTTCCTTCCATTTGTGAGTAAAATGATGTGACATGGTTTTTATCATCTGTGACAATCAAATAGAAGTTCTAATGAATTATAGTCACAATTAAAGTTTTTGATGATGAGATGCGATTGGATTGGACATAAAGAAATACAAATTCTCCCTCTAAAAGGTATGTGATGGATTTTTGATGACCTAAGCATTCGATTTCCAACGATCACTATAAAATTGTTATCTAAACCACAATAGTTCTAGGTTTGAGATGTTCTTCCTATATGTAGAAGTGATTCTATGTATTGTAATTGCTATTATAGATATTTTATTAGTAGGAAGGCATTATTGTATAGTAAGAAGAGTCTCAATCATTGTATCTTTGTGTGTACTATTGAAATACCAGTTAAGGTGTCTCAAAAATTGTAATGGGATAGTAATGGTCTAATATTTGTTTGTAATCAGTAATGTCTCACATTAGAAGAGTTGAGGGTAGATGTTTGAGTGGTCATTTGAATTAAGGAATACGATATGATTTCATTATTATGTTGTAATCTCCCCAATCCAAACTATTATGTTGTAATCTCCCTAATCCAAACTGTGTGGTATAACATTTAATAGAAATGAAGAAATTGTGTATACATAATAAACCATATTGTCTCTTGAGAAGTTGTTATTGGTGCATAATTATATTTGTCCTTGCATGTATGATTGGAATAAATTATAAATTAGAGTTCTCAACCTAAGATCTAATTGGTTTGGTTTGTCTGAGGTTTGATAAGATCAAGGATATAAAGGTGAATGTGTCAATAGCCTTGTGACATTAGTCTAACAAGGTTGGAAAGACCTAAAAACATCATGATATGACTTATAAATAATCTATCAAAGAAGGTTTTCCAATTCCATCAATGGTCACTAGCAATTGGAGGCATAGTAGTTCCCTCTTGAGAATTAAATCAAGCAAGTGTTGTTACAAAATAAAGAAGGATATTGAACTAGTGTGTAGTTGGAGCTTTAAATCCTAATAGTTTTGCATCAAGAAAGGAATCAAGGACACATGCTATTCCTAGATCTTCAATATTGTTATGCTTGTTTAAATAGTGGTTAACAAAAGGAAAACACATAGGTATGGACAAGGGATCTTCTTTCTTGCTTGAAAACTTGTCTCCTTGGCCATCATGAGAAAGAAGCTCGTTACAATGGAGAAGATTGCCTTCAAAATGCCTTAGATGCTCGGAGAGATGCTAGATCTTGGATGCTTGCCTTGAAATTTTGAATTCACTTGGCAACTTAATTACTTCTTAGATCTAGATAAAAGATGGATTGATTTTGGATACCAAAATGAGGAGAGATAGGGTGTTTATATACATCAATACACCTTTCAGGATTACAAAAACCTAGGTTGACCATAAGATCTAACTTCCCTTTGAAACACCACAACAAGGATCCAGTTCAAATTTGGGCCCAATCATTGATTGTATTCTTAGGAGAATAAAGGCCTAGGTGTTATGTATCTAGGAAAAAACAATTTTATTTTTTGGGAAGTTAGAAGATAGAGTAGATGCTAGATGAAGGGGAGATTGATAGCGATCAAACATGATATACAAAAAATCTCAAAATTGCCAAAAATGGGACCTAACTGAGCATCCAATTATGTGTGCTAACTTTTTAGGACGGTACAATAGGTAAGGCGATTTACAGCATAGATAACAAGAAACTTACAACACATATTTTCTCTCCACCATGCTTGATGATAAAAATAAAAAACTTGGAAATATAGTTTTTTCAAAGCTTTTTATTTTCACTTTGATTGATGGTCAAGTATATGCCCTAGTGCTCATCGAGCCTAACCACCTCTCACCACATGTAAAATGCTAATGTCCTTAATCAACAATTGCTTTTGGACTTTAAAACATATTTCGATAGCTATCTCCTTTGAAACTATGTAGTAGTGTTTCCTTTTAAGAACAACAAAGAGAAGTATGGATGGAAACAACAACACAGTAAAATGGGAGATTCCAAAAATGAATATGCTAAGACCTCTATTTTAGTGCCTGCCTTGGATATTAGTGCATTTTCTCTCCTATTGTGCATATACAAACCCCTTTTTAATCCTACAATTGTGAAGATGTCCAATAATAGTGTGCTAGAAAAGCATGGTTTTAATATTTATGTAAAGTAATACACAACTTCATTGACAAAAATAACAAATATATAACAAACCTCTCAATAATTCTTGACTTGTAGTCTCTACAATTGTAATTCCCTATAACCGAGTACTCTAAGACCATGTTTTGCCAACCCTACTATCAAGAAGTTGTGCATTCTCTTGCATTAGAATATGTGATGAACTTACAAACCATTTGCAACCCCAATTACAACATTGTAAACTTTAAACTAATAGTCTAAATAGAAAATATGCAACTTTAAATGATGCACACAACATACAACAAAAATGTTGAAATTCAAATTGAATTGTGGTTGACTATTAACAATGAATTAAATCACTCTTTAATGCTAAGCCTATTATTATGAAGTACCTATTTCAATACATAAAATAAAGTTGGGCAAAGACTACTTGGTGTTTAAGATTACCTAGTTCAAACAATATTCCTTGATACCTGTTTGGAGGATAGCTAAGTCGAGATATATGGTGTATCTGCGCTAAATTCTTGCTTATATGGGTGTGGAGGCATGGTGCTTCCCTCCAGCTTTCTGCAAGAATGCCAACTCTCTCGTACAAAACAGCTTAACTCCACCGTTTTATTAATCTTGCGAGCAAGAGTAATTTACAGAGCTTGTGGAACCAATTCATCCAATCCAGAGGCCATCAATATCGACAACCCTAGCTTTAAAGTTGAAAATCCCTCGACCCTATCTTTCAAACAACGCCACAGGGAAGCATTGTTAAGAAACCTTCTCACTGCCCGAAGAAAACCACCATTCTTGGAGTGTGCTTTGCAGATATGTAAGATCCTTAACCGTGGCCCATGGTCTCCACACCTTCAAAATGAGCTTGAACAGTTAAATATTGACTTAAATCCATACACTGTAAATCAGGTCTTGAAGATACAGAACAATGTGGACATGGCCTTTGAGTTTTTTGCGTGGGCCAAGTCACGAAATTCATATAAACACGATTATTTTACTTATATGAGCATCGTTAAAATACTAGTCCACGGGCGTCGCTTTGATTTATTGTCTCAGGTCGTGGAAGACATAGATAGTGCTGGATTTCGGATTCACAGGTCCCTTTTCAAGATTCTTATTGACGGCTATGTCCGGGCTGGATTTGTAGAAAATGCCATTGAGATTTTTCATTGGATGTTAAGTTCAGATTGTGTGAAATTTGGCATTGATTATAGTCGATTTATAGATCTCCTCATCCGGAGCGGCCGCCTGGAGTTGGCCAAGAAGATTTACTTGCAAACGGTGAAAAATGGCTTTTCATTGATTGATTCTACTTATTCCAGTTTTATCCGGGCGCTCTGTGAAGCAAATGATTTGAGGTTTGCTTGCGAGCTGTATGATTTCTTGTCCAGGCGAGGGCATGTATTGAGCATTTATGCATATAATATATTTATTCATTGTCTGTGTAAGGAAAATAGAATAGACAAGGCGCTTGAAATTTTGGACAAAATGGAAGAGAATGGATGCAAACCTGACGTTGTAACTTATACCACTTTAATTGATGGTTTGTGCAAGGCCGGCCGAGTGAAGGGCGCAAGCCAGGTTTGGAATAAAATGGCCGAACATGGATGCCCGCCGGATGCAATAGCCTGTGGAGCATTAATACTTGGTCTTTGTGGGTTAGGAAAAATCGATACGGCCTATAATTTGTTTATGATAATGAGCAAGAATATAGCTTTCGACAGTTGTGTATATAATGCCCTAATTGGAGGGTTTTGTAAAGCCGGCAAAGGATCCAAAGCACAGATTATTGCAACCTTTATGGAGAGGAATGGTTGCGCTCCTGATGTGGTCACTTATAATACTTTGATCAACTATCACTGCAAAGAGGGGAAATTGTATGAAGCCGAGAGGCTGATTCGTAAGATGATAGATAAGGGGATTGCTCCTACCAGCTATAGTTACAACGAGCTAATTGATGGTTTGTGCAGGGCTGGCAAATTGTATAAAGCCTCTAGACTTCTCTTTCAAACGATGGAGGCAGCTGGTTTAAGCAATGTTGTTTCTTACAACACGCTTATTAATGGGCTTTGCAAGCTTAGAAGGACCGGCACAGCTTACAAGCTGGTAAAAAGTGAAATGCCGCAGAAAGGTATTGATCCAGATATTGTTACCTACACTACACTGGTAAATGGGTTTTTTGAGGAAGGTATTCCCGACCTTGCAGAGGAGCTTTTCCATGAGATGATCAGAGAGGGTTTAACGCCTGATGCCATTTCATGTACTGTTGTGATTGATCACTTATGCAGGCTAGATAGGGTTGATGAGGCTCGTGATATGTTTATTGATATGGTGACAGAGGGCTGTCGTCCTGATGTAGTTTCCTATAATTCTTTGATCTACGGTCTTTGCAAGGCATTTAGAGCAACTGAGGCTGTTGAACTTTTTGAACAAATGACTGAGAATGGTTGCAATCCTGATGAGCATACCTATAGCCTGCTCATCAGGGGTCTATGCGGAGAAGGGAACTGGAACATAGCTTGTAAACTCTGGGAAGAAATGATGGAGAAGGGCTATCCGCTGGACTCAAGCACTCGGGAAATTTTGGCGGATGCTGTACGAAAGAGAAACATGCTGGGAGGAATCAAAAGCAAAGGTATTATAATTTAGGATTTGCCATTTCTTTTTTGTAGAACTGCACACGCGGAAGTGGATTTTCGCTCAAATGACAACTATTTAATGTTTATTTATCTTCTACAATCTGTCATTTCTATATATATTTTCTTCTCCTTGCAGTTCTTAGAAGGACCTAAGTTGGAATGTAGAAAGAATGTTATTCCATCTTTCGCCAATTCCAAATCAATGATTTTTCAGAGGCAAGGGGCTTTCTGACATGCATTAGATGACAGAAGATTGATGGCCATGTCTTGCAACATATGAATCGCTAGTACCATCAATCAGGTTTGGATTTTCCCCTTAGATGCATTTCATTCTTCCATATTACAAATTTGTCATCGAATTTGTCTTAACTTTGATTTCAGTACTTGTTTAATTGGAAAATTCAAAGATATTTTCTGAAGCTTCTTTTGACTTCTATTTGTTGCAGATGAGCGTATGATTAAGAAAGAGTTTGCCAGGTTGATTACATTCTTGAAGGGGATGGCTGGTCGTGTGGTTTTTGTATCAGACCTGTGATGCTTGTATCCAAAGGCAGTTTGAATACAAGTAGGCTTACTTCCAAACATGCTTATAAGCCTCGTATTCCTGCCTTTTTATATCTTTTTTTAATTTTCTTATATCCTGTGCTATAATAGGAATTTATTTTGTTGGACGTTAGTATTTTACCATCATTTCATCCATAAGGATGAACTTGTCCATCACATAAATACTGCACAACTTCTCATATGATTGGACAGCTGATCATGTATATCTTTCTCCTTTGTTGGGTTGGTGTTGAACTTCTCAAGCTGTATATGGTAGCCCTTGCTTGAGCCTTTTGCAGTCCAACATCCATCCGAGGTCAACCCAGCATACTTGACTTAGTAGAAATTGACAAACTATTGACACTACCTCGATCCACACTGACCATGGCACTCATTAGTTCTTCTGAATTATGATATCGGGGTAATAATCAGACCAAGGAAAGTGGCACATCTTTTCACAGCTCCAAAATCTGTTTCTGGCATCTGCAAGTGGCTGCACAATAAATGGGGATCATTTCTCTTCTAGAAAGAGGAAATGATTTCAAGTATAAGCACCTCGTGTGGATGTGCAGATTTCCAAGGTAGATTAACAACTCTTCTGACTTCGCAGTTTGCAAAACTTTACACCTTTCATTAAGATAGTATGAAGCACATTAGCATATTGGGCTGCATATGCACTTCAAGATGAACCTGCATCATCGACAACACTTCATCGTCCACATCCAGCAAGGACCAAGGAAACTGAAGCAGTTAGAATACAAACAGCCTCTGTAACTGTCCGATCTTATAAACAAATTGGAGATATATTTTACTCTCTCCTCCTTAATTTTCGAGAAGATTGAGAAATAGATACAAAGGCAAGCAAAATACCATTAATGTAAAACATTCTCTTTTAAGCAATTTTCTGTGAGGATTTGAACCATGTGAATAGCATACCTTGGTCTCTAATTCCAGCAGCATAGCCTATGTAACATAACTTATTCATGATGAATATAGGAGATTTATCTTACTCATCATCGTTTCTCTTGAATGTGTGATGGTGCTTCGGCACCTTTATATTGCGCCTGGCTAAAATCATGAACATACCCACTTTAATTCTCATTTCCTATTCCCCAGCTGGTAATTTTGAATATTGGTATTTCAATTTAAATAATTTATTGTTAAATTATAAGTAGTTACTATAAGATTTCCTCAAAATTTCACCTTTTTAATCCCCTAGTCCACATTAATTCAAATTCTGTAATGGCCCTATTTGTATGCCTCCATTAGTGTCAATACCAGCTCGCAAGATTGGCCTATTAGTGGGGTCCCATAGGCCAATGAGATGGATAGGGAATCCTTTCAGGGGGGATATGACAGCATTTTGGCCTTGGAGAGCCAGCTTGGTGGGTTTTTGACAGTCTCTTAGATTTTTGGTGAAATCCCTATCTTCAAGGGATGAAATGGGAGTCAGCAGGGATATACCAGAGGGCTTCTGGGATCATCTTGGATGTTTCTGGCACATTTTCTATTTTATAGGAGTATACCTAAATTTTTAGGGTTGAACTGCCATGTAGCTCACAGTGACCATATAACATCAGTGGACAGCCTTCTTCAGACAGAACTGAATTTGGATGTCAGACTTGTGAGATATGGAATTTTGAGGAATAATTTAATAATTATTATGTTTTGGGGATTAATAAAATAATAATAAAGTGATTATTATAATCACTTATTATATAATAAAATTTTATATTAGTGGCCCAGCTCCCTAGGCATTTAATTGAGTTATAACTTAAAAGGAGGCCAAATTTGTAATGAGTAATGGCCCCTCTTGAAGTTAAACTAGGAGGGGATTAAAATATTATTTTGTATCAAAAGTGGGGAAAAAGAAACCCTAATTCAAAAATGCTCTTGGAGGGAAAATTGGAAAAGCACAAAATGAAGTTTTGGAGGTTGTTTTGGATCTAGAGGTCACTTTTGATATCAGCTTGAGGAGAGAGCCTTGTTGCAGGGTTTTTTCATCAGATCTGCCTAATTGAGAATGAAAACTTTCAATTAGATATCTGTCTGCAGATGTACAACATCAGCCAAGGGGGGATTACAGAGATGAGCTTCAATCAGATCGTATTTGAGGGAGAAATTAATAGTTCTGTGTATGAGGGAGAAATTAATAGTTCTCAGTCAATTAGATGAAAGAATTACTGAGTTGCAGACTGTGGTATGATTCATAGGTGCAGATTTGAACCCCTGTAGGCGTCTAGGAGTTGTACAGTACCAGTGAGGAGACAACAAACTCAGAATTGCTGTTTTGCGTGGGTAGAATTGATTTACCAGGAGAGATTTAGTAGAATTTATCTCAGCTACATAAGATCGGGTTATCTGGGGAAGGTTGCAGGTTGGATCTGGAAAGAAATTGAAAGAAAAAGCACATATCCATGCTGTCCCAGCTACAGGCACTCAGATTGGTCTCCAGAAACTGCTTTCAGTCGTCTATTATCTCCAGTAATCAGTCCCAGGCAGACAGCACAGCAGATTGGTAGGAAATTGCCTTGTGTCTGGATGAAATCAACTAAGCTGAAGTATTCACCTGGTACAGCTTGTATACAATTTACTTTCCAGTATTACGACATAGACATTGAAATTCAGAATTCAAATAAAGGAATTTTATTGTTCATTTAGAGAAATTGCATCTGTTTTCAGATTGGTTCCATTGTACTTTATCAACTTCCAAAAACAAAACAAATTGAGGAAAAATTCGAAAACCAGAAAAAACATAAGCAAAAAAATTACAAAAGCCCAATTTGCAGGTCAAAGCCAGATCAGTTCAAAAAACGCGAATAGGGGTGGTACTCTACAATGTTATCAGAGCACAGTTATTCCTGCCATCCTCTGTGTACATCAGAGACTCTGGATTTAATGAAGGTTTCATATGATAAAAATTAGAGAGAAGTAATTAGTATGTTTGAGGCATATTATACACTTACCCAGGTTACTAAGAAAGAATTGCCTTTCAATGGCTTTGTGAAAAACCATCCAAGATTGTGTTACAAGACCGAGTTCACGAAGAGAGAGTACTATATGATAGCCCTTGATCCAATTTCCTGCCAAAAAGAAGAAAAAATAATGGCTGAGGTTATGCATGATGAGTTCCTTGACATTGCTAGTGACAGTATTGAATACATTCTTGAGCAGGGCACAGGCATGCAGGTTAGCACAGCTAGAGTTGTTCCTATCCCGAAGGGTAACTTGATGCAGGATGGTGTCTTTGATAACTTGACCCATTAGTACACCATGGGAAGCAATGATGGGGGCGAACAAGATAGTTTGGACAGTGATGGAGTATCTATGGATGACAATGTCAATTTTTATCCTTACCAGTAGCCCCAGGTCACCTTTTCTACAGAATCAAAGCAGGGAATTCTTCTATAACCTGTGGTTCAGGTTGGATGATGAGGAGTCATATGATAACCCATTGTTTGGGATGGGAGTTGAAAAGACTCATTGGAATCTGCTTTATGAATTTGAATATGGAATGCCATTTAGCTTCAGCAATACATTTGTTGAACAAGAAGTTTTGGTTCAGAAGTTCTGTCAGTGGAGCAATCAGCAATTTTGCACTTGGGATCCAGTGATGGACTTTACACATGTCAAGAATTCTGCTAACTATGGACCTACCCATGACTTCACTATAGATCCTACTTATCCTTCACATTTTGGTTTGATGGGTTGTGTAAATATCAGTGCTGATGTAAAAAGGATGGGACAATGGTGTTATAACAATTGTGAATTTTATGACAATAGGTGTACTTATTATCACCATGTGAAGACAACCTTGTTACATGAAGGTGATGTCACTCTAGGATCCTCTTATGTTGGCTCTCAAGTATTGGATGATAAACACAAGGAGGACAATAGGGGTTCAATTCATGAAGGCATGGACAAAAAGGTTGAAATCAGTATCCACCTTCTTTGCCTGGACAATTGCAGTATATTACTTCTTTCTAATGACATGGTAGCCTTTAATTCAAGGGAAATGTGCGATATAGTTCCCACCTTGGCTGGTGCTCAAGACACAAGCACTGGGTACAACCAATTAGATGATACGTTATACTATAGCACATATTTGAAATACTCTGGAGTTGCTGCTATAGGACAGTCCCAAAGGTTAGATGACAGCTGGCTTAGGAAGGCATGAACCAATCTGTTGGCACGACAGGTTAAATTTCATTGTCAACACATCATCCCATGATGATAAGCAAAATTTGTCTAGTGTTGAAGAAGCAGTTGAAATTGTACCATTTTCTGAGGATGATAATGATGTTTGGGATGGCATTTTTTGTGGACCAGTCACTTGACAATTGCTTTTGGTTGGCAATGGGAAAGTCTATAGTACACTGTCAGGTTGAACACCTTCTCTTTATGATATGGCATTGTTAGGTTGGGAGACTCGTTTTAGTTTTAGCACTCAATGCAGCAACGAGGAAGGTGTTTGAGGACATTATGGGCAGTGTTAGTGTTTTTCTTCATCTTCATGAGATCACAAGCCCTAGACGTTGAGGGATGTATGGGGAAGAGCCTATAATTGTAAGCTCTCAAAGGTCAAGTGTTGAGCATGAACCCTTCGGTGGTGACACTTTTAGTGAATACATGATTCAAATATGTGACAACTATCCTGACTTTTATGACAACAGCCATACATCTTTTCATAATGATTTGGTAACAACCTTGTTACATGGAGTTGATGACTCCTACACAGGATATGTAGCCGCTCTATCCCATAGATTGGGTATGCATACCATGGAGACTCTTGCTTTTGGCTCCTATACTTTGGAGACTACAGTAGCTCGTGAGTTGGGTATGGGGTTGTTGCTGCAATTTATGACCAGGGAACAATAATGTGTGCATTGCGGTCAGACTGTGGCTTCTGCTTTGTTATTAAGGAATATGTATTGACTGATCACTAAGAGGTCCCTTGGTACTTGGGTGTCTGGGTCATGGAGGCTACAGGCCACAGGGATTCAAGAGTTAGTTGACATATTCCTATGAAGACATTCTCATTGTCAGGCATGATATTTTGTCTTTGGCAGAGTGTGTAGAGGACTTTGCATGTCCATCCGTGAGCAGTACTACCCCCCCTGGAGTTGTAGGTGGTGTGAGTGTTGTATTTCATCATGATAGACATGTTGGGATAATGTTGCTTCCACTTGACAGGCCTTATTGGTTGCAGAGGTTGTTGGGATATGATGACATGGTAGCTTATCTTAAGCTACTAGCAGTTATTGGTGGTGGCTTCACATTAGGACTTGTCATTTCTTTAGATCCTAGTACGCTATTGGCAGTTGTTTGGTTTGAGTAAGAGGCCAGCCTTATCAGTCCTTTTCATACCAGTAAATCATGATAGACTTAATACAACTCATGATGGACTTAGTACACATGACATTATTTAGTCAAGATTTTTTGGTGCAGTTTTGGATTGGGTGGAGTTTTGTCAATACCATTGGCTTGGTGATGCAGGAGGACCTTGTTGAGCATCTTGGATCAGTTTTGGATAGAGTACGAGTCAGAGTATTTAGGCTATATGGGTATGAGGTGGATTCTTGTGATTTGCATTGATATGATGACGCCTTTGGACCCTTTTGTCTTGCTGGTCAAGGTCACAACAAGAGTATTGGGAGACTTAATGTCTTGACTTATTGGGATACGGGAGTTCATCACATCACCTTGTTGGTCTTTCTTCGTGGATAGTTGTTACAGGATGAGGTGAGGTATATTGGATATGGAGATAGCTGGTTTGGTATGATAATATCTCAGTAATTATCAGCAACGTCAGCGTGGTGGTTTCTTGTAGGTTTTAATTTGGGATCCTGTGATCACTCTGGATCAAGGTAACGAGACTCGGACCTGACTTGGACTCGGCAAGGGTAACTTGACTCGTGACTCGGCTTGGACTCGGCAGTGACTCGAAAGTGACAAAACCCTTGAAAGTAGAGATTTTTTAGGATTTAAAGAAATCCCATACACCCATTATTGAATAAAGCTTAAAGACTATTTAACATCATGAAATACAAGGTAATTTGATCACATACATCGATTACATAAGTACAAAGGTAAATTTTAGATGTATTAAGAAAATTTTGAAAACAAAAATAAAAAATCAAACGAGTCAAATGAGTTAGCCGAGTCGGGTGAGTCAGCCCAATTGACCCGCTGAGTCAGGGTCATGGGTCATTTTGACCTGGCTGAGGTAACTCGACTCACTGACTTGGACAACTTGCCCAACTCGCGGCGAGTCTTGTTACTCTGCTCTAGACTTTAGTATGGATTAGCTTGCTGATTGGAGTTGTATTGGCATTGCTTGAGGACAAGCAATCTTTGGAGAGGGCAGACTATAATGTCCCCATTTTTATGCCATCATTAGTGTCAATACCAATGATGTAGGGAAGCACAGGGATTTAAAGACAAGATGTGGAATAAACTCAACTTAAAACATCCAACACTCCTCGCTCAGAGATGCACATGAAAGTTGACATCAATTAATGAAATCACAGAGAACACAAGGCCAGATGCAACATATTTGTAGGTTTAATTATTCCACTTCACATATAAAAAAGCCACAACATGTCCGACTGTGAGACCTTTCGGGTTGCGGCCTTATACAAAACAAGAATTTTACAATCTCAAAGCCTTAGCCTGCACCTTCTAGCTTCTATCTTCTAGGGATGCTACTTTCCTACATCTATGCAAGCTTATTTTATAGCTAGCGAAGCCACAAGTCGGCTAGTCAAGCATTTAATTACAATATAGGTCCATACTTGTAAGAGTAAACCGAGATCCATGCAAAGGACAATATGAAATGATGTGAACTTAAAGGTAGGTCCACACATGTGTTAGGAGTCAACTCCTAACTGTGCAAGACACCACGTAATCCACAAAAACTGTGCCAATTGTAACAATACGCTTCATTGGGTTAAAACAACAAGAAAATAGGACCACAAAGGATGACACAAAACTCGAAAAATATAGAACATTAGAATTCGTGCGCTTAGTACAAGGATCTAGAACAGTTCCTCAACATAAGTACAATTGCGCACAATAAGAAAGCAAAAGAAACAATGACTACTTTGTGAACAACATATTGGTACAAAAAATGCGAAATATTTTTGGTTGATGCAAGATTGCTCAAAGACCCAAGATGCTCCTACATCAACCAACTAGCAAGATTGGCCTATTAATGGGGTCCCATAGGCCAATGAGATGGATAGGAAATCCTTTTAGGGGGCTATGACGACATTTTGGGCTTGGAGAGCCAGTTTGGTCAATTTTTGGCAGTCTCTTAGATTTTAGGTGGAATCCCTATTTATTAGAGATGAAGTGGGAGTCAGTAGGGATACACCAGAGTGCTTTTGGGATCATGTTGGATGTTTCTGGCACATTTCCTATTTTTTAAAAGCATTCCTAAATTTTAGGGTTGAACTGTTAGTTAGCTCACAGTGACTGGACAACTTTCTTCAGACAAAACTCAAATCAGAGGTCAGACTTGTGAGATATGGAATTTTGAGAAATAATCTAATAATTATTATGTTTGGGAATTAATAAAATAACAATAAAGTGATTATTATAATCACTTATTATATAATGAAGTTTTATAATATTGGTCCGAGTCCCTAGGCATTAAATTAAGTTATAACCTTAAAAGGGGGCCATGGTTGTAATGAATAACAACCCATTATGAAGTTAAAGTCTAGGAGGGGATTAAAATATAATAAAATGTTGTTTTGTGTTAAAATGGGGGAAAAGAAGCCCTAATCCGAAACTGATCTTGGAGGGAAAATTGGAAAAGCATAAAATGAAGTTTTGGAGGCTGTTTTGGATCTAGAGGTCATTTTTTGATATTAGCTTGAGGAGCGAGCTTTGTTGCAGGTTTTTTTCATCAGATCTGCCTAGTTGAGAATGAAAACTCTCAGTTAGATATTTGCCTACAGATGTGCAACATCATCCAAGGGTGAATTACAGAGAAGAGCTTCAATCAGTTTGTATTTGAGGGAGAAATTAATAGTTTTCAGTCAGTTAGATGAAAGAAATACTGGGTTGCATAGTGTGGTATGATTCCTAGGTGCAGATTTGAACAGCTGCAGGCGTCTGGAAGCCATACAGTACCAATGAGGAGACAAAAACTGAAAATTGCTGTTTGGTGTGGGTAGAGTTGAATTGCCAGGCGAGATTTAGTAGAATGTATCATCAGCTACAGCAGTTCAGGTTATCTGGGGAAGATTGCACGTCGGATCTAGAAAGAAATTGAAGGAAAACCCACATATGCATGCTGTTCCAGCTGCAGGAACTCAGATTGGTCTCAAGTGAAGGTGTAGGAAACTACTTTCAGTCATTTGTTATCTTCAGTAATCAGTCCCAGGCAGACAGCAGTGGCAGATTGGTATGAAATTGTCTTGTATTAGTCTGGACAAAATCAACTAGCTGAAGTATTCACCTGGTATGGCTTGTATGTAATTGACTTTCCAGTTTTAAAACTTGACATCAAAATCCATAATTAAAATAAATGAATTGTGTTCTTCATTTAGAGAAATTGCATCTGTTTCAGATTGGTTCCATTGTAGTTTATTTTTTCTAAGCATTTTCAATCAACTTGCCAAAACAAAAACAAATTGAAAAAAATCCAAAAATCAGAAAGAACAAAATCATTTTATTTCTTAAAAAACCAATTCGCAGGTCCAAGTCAGTTCAGTTCATAAAACACAGACAAGGGTGCTAGTTTTACAAATTTCTCGTCATCTTATCATCAACAATTCATCGTTTGCAACCTGCGAATGTGATTGGCCTTTGGAATATTCTACCTTGGCAAATTTTCATGTTTGGAATTGTTGCAGAACAGGGTTATTTTCACAGTTTGATGATCATTGTAGCTCTTGGCATAGTATGTTGGCTTGATTCTAGATACTTTATTCTTCCTACTAAAATTTATACGATACTGTCTATCTATCTATCTATCTATCTAGATTCTCTCTATATATATATATAGAGAGAGAGAGAGAGAGAGAGAGAGAGAGAGAGAGAGAGAGAGAGAGAGAGAGATTATTTCTGTATGCAGTTGTGTAATTTTCTAATTCAAGAATACGTATAACAACAATCAGCAAAACATATTTGCATCATATCATAAAATTTGTTCATACATCATATAAGATCACTCTTTTAGCTGTCAAGTGTTTTGGTGCTCCTGCATCTCTAAAGCACTTTCATCAATGGATAGGGTTGTTCTATCTTAAAAAAAATGGTGATATTTTGATTTCATCGGTCAACCTTGATTTCTGGCTTGCTTTTTGCTCTAAATTATTATTCTTTTCTTTCTCAGATTATATCAGCAAATTTTTTTAATTTGTTTTCTCTTCCGGACCCTACCTTTCATCCTACTTTTTCCTTCATCCTTACCCTTACCCTAACTCAATTATTTTGGATTAAATCTCTAACACTAGCCTCTGTAGGTAGTACACTATGTTTATGAATTGTAGTGTAAACGAAGGAACTGATTTTCAAATTGAATGAAAGCAATTATCATATTATGTGGTTGGATCAGATGCAGTTGAAGATATAATTGTGACTGACCATATAGATTGCAATTCATAACAACAAAGAGATAACACATATGAGAGAAATAGAACAAGACTTGGAAAACTTAATGGTTTTTTCATATTGTAGCTGAAAAACTCAGACACAACAATAAACTTGGCTGATCTGTAATTTTTAAAAACTTGGGACTTGCTAAAAATTAGGGAAAAAGTGGCAATAACTGTGATGTCCCCATGATGGAGTTTTACCATTTAACAGATGCAATACCACAGTTAATGGTTCATCCAAGTTTCTGATCAGATTTGTCTCTTGGATTACTGTCCCTTCTCTGCTTGGAATGCTCCCTGACACGTTCTTAAATATCTCCTGATCTGTTTGGAGGGTTGTGTCTCTTCCCAGCTGTGTTTTCCTTCAAGGGTAGCTTCTCTTCACTCACATTAACTAATTATTTTCCTTAGCTATTGAACCACTTAATCAACCATCCTCCTGGCATCCAACCATATTGTTATTATTTATTATTTATTATTGTCAAAGCCACAGTCACTGCTGGTATTGCTCATCAGTTTGCCATGGTGCACACTCTTATTATTGTAGATGTCTTTGACCGATAGTGGAGTTAGCAACTGCCAAGGTGCCAGATCACCAATTTCTCCTTCTTTACTATCAACTTGGGCCTGATCGATTTTGCTAGAAAATTGGAAGTCTTAGAAATAACCAATTTCTTTATTAGTATATTAGTATTATACTTAAATGGTCCTTTTATATATTATGTAAATTAGGTAGATAAGATTTTTTTTACAATCTTCAGTTTCTTATTAGAAGCTTTGCTATTTTCTACATTTGTAAATTCTTTATAATGATCGTTTTGATCATTTGTTAATACATAAAATAATTTACCATTTACTTCTCAGTAATATGGAATATGAGCCTTCTAATTATTATTTTTGTTTTCTTGAAAAATTTTGAATGAGATTTTTCTTTGTTTTTGGAAAAACAATTATTCTTTAACAACTTGTCTAGGGCTTTTGCGTCCTCGTTGGCACCATTTTCTTGCAAATTTCTTTTGTACGAGCTTCTTTTTTGGGAGTCATTTTTGTCTGAAAGACTTGTAGTTGGTGTTTTTCAATCATTTTGTTGTTGTTTTTGATCATCCATTATCAATGTGACACCTTTTTTTGCACGATTTCATTTTAGCTTAGTTATTTGGTGAGAACAAGCAATGGCTACTATGCTTGTTTCATGGTCTCTTTTCGGTTTCGTCAACCATATTTGGTGGATTTTCTTTAAGCTATGTCTCCATTCTTTGAACTGTGTTTGCATTTTGTGGGCTATTTTCCTTACAACTCGTGATCCTTCGATGATGGTTTTTTGGGCATTTGTTGCATCCACATTGACATTTTCTGCAACTAGGGCTAAATGTCTCTCTCTCTCTCTCTCTCTCTCTCTCTCTCATTGCAAACGCCCTTTCTTTGCTCTTTGTGATCCCATTCTCGACCGGTTTGTTGTAGACAATCCACTATTATCTTTTCAAACAATCGGCTAGGGATTTTATTTCAAAACTCTTGGTTTCCATGCTGGATTCAAAATTTTGATTTTGTGTAGTCTTGGTCGGTTTTTTGAACTCTTGACTGGGTTGCTTGCAGATTTTTCTGGGTGTCTTAATTTTTGTGTTTGTTGGAAAATCATTTGGTTTTAGATTCCTTCTAGTTTTTTTAGTCCGTGTCGTATTTTTCTCAGTCAAGTATTTTTTTTTCTCAAAATCTATGCCAATTTTAGTTTGTTATTTTTTGTAATATGAACTTGCATCTGCCTTTGTTTTCTACGCTATTGCCTCTTCTTTGTTTTTTTATTTTTCATCATAGTTACATCGGTTTGGGGGACAAGGGGACAAAAGGGCCTCAATTTAGGCACGACGACGGGAGACAAGGAGGGGGAGGGGGGGTATATAGTATATACTATACATATGATACTTAAAATGCTAATTATGAAAAGATGTACAACAATATAAGAGATAAATATGAAGTATAAGTTCATGAAGACCGCTATTGCTAGTTTAGTTTTACATTGCATTGAACATTGAACAATGAACAATAAAAGAGATCTAAGCTGTAATTTCTAATTTATATCAAATAACATAATTAATCAAAAATTGAAGATTCAAATTCAAAAGTCATAGTATCTATTATCAATTTAGCAAAAGTATGAGTATCGCTATCTCATTAATCATTCAATGTCATCATAAACTTAATTACATCAAGTAGCATCAAGCATGATATGATCACAATGTTCAATGGTTTAAACTTTACACATCCAAGCCTCAATATGAAATCAAGTACAAACTACGAAATTAAATGACAAAATGTCAAGTACTCAAGGGCGAAGGCCCAAGGGCCGCCAAAATTCAGTGGGCCGCCAAAATGCAGTAGGTCGCCAAAATTTAGTAGAGACTATCCAGAGGCCTCTAATCATCCTTGCCAAGATGAGGCTCAGGCTCAACAAACTCATTATTCGAACTCTTAGCCTCTCCAATGGTAGATGCCAAGAGAGGAACACCAACCAACCCTGCATCAAAAGTATTCGCATCCTCATCAACTTGTGATGGCTCCTCTGGCTCTACATCCCATCGTACTGCATTGCTCTCCTTGTGCGCACATGTCTTGCGATCTTTGATACGCAAGGCACAATGTCGAACCACTAGCTTCTTTGCTTTCTCAAAGGTAAGTCTGTTCCTCTTAAGAGAGTGGATGAAGC
This sequence comes from Cupressus sempervirens, assembly GCA_028749045.1. Lineage (NCBI taxonomy): Eukaryota > Viridiplantae > Streptophyta > Pinopsida > Cupressales > Cupressaceae > Cupressus > Cupressus sempervirens. The sequence goes on from CM053787.1 coordinate 469,624,104, forward strand.
TATAAGTAGACCAGTTCCTCTCAGAAGCTGAAGAACTAGATACCTAAGCTAGCAATCAAATGACTAGTATGAGAATTAAAAAATTTAAATTCATAACTAAAAGTAAAAGTGAAATTGAAAGTGAAAACATATAACTAAATTTTTTTATAATTGTAATTTAGGTTCTAAAGTTGAAGAACAAGAAACTTGAGATATGAGACGAATGGCTAGTGTGGTAGTTGTTGATTTGGGTCCATGACAGTTCCACGACAAAATATGATCCTCTTGTGCCTTTGTTTTTATGTCGGCCTTTACTCTATCTGGATAGCCCCTAAGAGTAGAAAATTTGGTCCACTCATTGCTAACCTTCCTTTCTGTCTCAGTGTCATACATTCGATTAATGCACTTGAAGAATTCTTCCTTCACCTAAAATTTCAAATTTTAAGATCAGTAAATTAAAAAAAAAAATATTCATAATTGTAAGTGTACTAACTTCTAACTTTTAAGTTTTAAACTTCTAAGACATAAACATGATTGCATTGATTTGGATTATAATTGCAAGATAATTGATAAATTTATTAAATTATTAAATTGATAATAGATTACCTCATCATTCAGTGGTGTAACTCTCCTAGGCCTAGGCATGTACCACTTTGGATTCAATGCATAAGCAACCATGTGGAAGGGAATGTTGAGGCTGTCCCATTTACATTGAATAATATGCCAAATTTGCTTAGTGTAAAATGCTAAACTAGGGCCCTTCTCTCGCACAACTGCCCTCATTTGGCCAAGCATAACATCAATAGACTCGTACACTTCTTCAAGGGTAGCTGCATCCCCGTCCCCATCCCCATATTTGATGACCTAGAAAACTGGGGTGATGATAGAGACAATGTATATGAGGATGGCCTCGTGTATTCCTTTACCAATCTCTTGAGGTGGTATACCTAGTGAGGAGGCCTCATTGTTCCTATGCCGTACACTTCCTTTCCTTCCGTAATATAGTCGATTATTTTAGGTGTATGATATTGTTGATTGTATAGATATAAAAATACATTTACTTGCATATGTTTATTATATGCATATGAATATTTTAGAGAGCTAATCTACAAAATAATTGACATTCATATTCATTCATACCATATATGCACAAGGAGTACAATTATTACTTCATACCACAATGACTGAAGGTGATGCAGAGGAAACAAGTGGTGGGATCAAATCAAGTAGTTTTCAATTAGACTTATAAGGGAAATACAAGGTTCCCCAAACCCTCCAAACAACAACTAGTACACACACAACTCTAACACCTTCCCAATGACCAAGGTGGATGTCATAGACCAAGACAAGATGGATTTAAGAGGTTTCAACGAAATTTGGACTCTCAAGCAATACCCAATACCCCAAATCCTCAAATTGCCTAGTAGGCCTAATTATTTCCTATTAGGTCTCCATTGAGACAAAACTGAAGATTACTCACAAACTTTCCAAAACACTCCCCAAACAAATAGGAGATTCAGATACTCATTTCAGCATACTGCAACATATCCCAACCCCAACATAGGTTGTTTTGGCACAATATACACATCTTCAGACTGTGCACTCTTTTTAGGCACAAAATAGGGTTGTTTTCCAAAGCAAGTACTAGCCCTAATTACTTTCAATCTCCAAGACTTTCAACAGTCTCTTGAAATGATCCCAAATTAAGGAAAATCAAGGTAATTTGGTCCTTAGACCCCTGCAAGTATGAAACCCCCAAATTGGTCTCATACAAACCCTCAAAGGTAGGGTTTTCCCAATGTATGCCTTCCCAATCAAATCTCAAACATCTGAGAGCTGATACACCTTCGCCATGCCGCAACAAGACATTTCCAGTCGTAAAACACCAACCTTGATGTAGAGGAAACAGGTGTTGGGGTCAAATCAGGTAGTTTTCAATTAGACTTATAAGGGAAATACAAGGTTCCCCAAACCCTCCAAACAACAACTAATACATACAACTCTAACACCTTCTCAATGACCAAGGTGGATGTCTTAGACCAAGACAAGATGGACTCAAGAAGTTTCAACAAAATTCGGGCTCTCAAGCAATACCCAATACCCAAAACCCTCAAATTGCCTAGTAGGCCTAATTGTTTCCTATTAGGTCTCCAGTGAGATAAAACTGAAGATTACTCACAAACTTTCCAAAACACCCCAAACAAACAGGAGATTCAAATACCCATTTTAGCATATTGCAACATATCCCAACCCCAGCATAGATTGTTTTGGCACAATATACGGATCTTCAAACTGTGCACTCTTTTTAGGCACAAAATAGGGTCGTTTTCCAAATCAAGTACTAGCCCTATTTACTTCCAATCTCCAAGACTTTCAACAGTCTCTTGAAATGATCCCAAACCAAGGAAAATCAAGTCAATTTGGTCCTCAGACCCCTGCAAATATGAATCACCCAAATTGGTTTCATATAAACCCTCAAACAATCAAATCTCAAACATCTGAGAGTTGATACACCTTCTCCATGCCATAACAAGACATTTCCAGTCATAAAACACCAACCTTGATGCAGAGGAAACAAGTGGTGGGGTCAAATCAAGTAGTTTTCAATTAGACTTGTAAGGGAAATACAAGATTCCCCAAACCCTTCAAACAACAACTAGTACACACGCAACTCTAACACCTTCCCAATGACCAAGGTGGATGTCTTAGACCAAGACAAGATGGATTCAAGAGGTTTCAAACAAATTTGGGCTCTCAAGCAATACCCATTACCCAAAACCCTCAAATTGCCTAGTAGGCCTAATTGTTTCCTATTAGGTCTCCAACGAGACAAAACTGAAGATTACTCACAAACTTTCCAAAACACTCCCTAAACAAATGGGAGATTCAGATACCCATTTCAGCACACTACAACATATCCCAACCCCAGCATAGGTTGTTTTTGCACAATATATAGATCTTCAGATTATGCACTCTTTTTAGGCATAAAATAAGGTCGTTTTCCTTATCAAGTACTAGCCTATTTACTTCCAATCTCCAAGACTTTGAACAGTCTCTTGAAACGATCACAAACCAAGGAAAATCAAGTCAATTTGGTCTTCAGACCCCTACACATATGAAACCCCCAAATTGGTCTCATACAAACCCTCAAAGGTAGGGTTTTCCCAATGTACGCCTTCCCAATCAAATCTCAAACATCTGAGAGTTGATACACCTTCTCCATGCCATAACAAGACATTTCCAGTCATAAAACACCAACCTTGATGCAGAGGATACAAGTGGTGGGGTCAAATCAAGTAGTTTTCAATTAGACTTATAAAGGAAATACAAGGTTCCCCAAACCCTCCAAATAACAACTAATACACACAACTCTAACACCTTCCCAATGAGCAAGGTGGATGTCTTAGACCAAGAAAAGATGGATTCAAGAAGTTTCAACCAAATTTGGGCTCTCAAGCAATAGTCAATACCCAAAACCCCCAAATTGCCTAGTAGGCCTAATTGTTTCCTATTAGGTCTCCAATGAGACAAAATTGAAGATTATTGACAAACTTTCCAAAACACTCCCCAAACAAATAGGAGATTTAGATACCCATTTTAGCATACTGCAACATATCCCAACCCCAACATAGGTTGTTTTGGCACAATATACACATCTTCAGACTGTACACTCTTTTTAGGCACAAAATAGGGTCGTTTTCCAAAGCAAGTACTAGCCTTATTTACTTCCAATCTCCAATTCTTTCAACAGTCTCTTGAAATGATCCCAAACCAAGGAAAATCAAGTCAATTTGGTCCTCAGATCCCTGCAAGTATGAAACCCCCAAATTGGTCTCATACAAACCCTCAAAGGTAGGGTTTTCCCAATGTATGCCTTCCCAATCAAATCTCAAACATCTGAGTGTTGATACACCTTCTGCATGCCATAACAAGACATTTCCAGTCATAAAACACCAACCTTGATGCAGAGGAAACATGTGGTGGGGTCAAATCAAGTAGTTTTAGCATACTGCAACATATCCCAACCCCAACATAGGTTGTTTTGGCACAATATACACATCTTCAGACCATACACTCTTTTTAGGCACAAAATAGGGTCGTTTTCCAAAGCAAGTACTAGCCCTATTTACTTCTAATCTCCAATTCTTTCAACAGTCTCTTGAAATGATCCCAAACTAAGCAAAATCAAGTCAATTTGGTCCTCAGATCCCTGCAAGTATGAAACCCCCAAATTGGTCTCATACAAACCCTCAAAGGTAGGGTTTTCCCAATGTACGCCTTCCCAATCAAATCTCAAACATTTGAGTGTTGATACACCTTCTGCATGCCATAACAAGACATTTCCAGTCATAAAACACCAACCTTGATGCAGAGGAAACATGTGGTGGGGTCAAATCAAGTAGTTTTCAATTAGACTTATAAGGGAAATACAAGGTTCCCCAAACCCTCCAAACAACAACTAGTACACAAACAACTCTAACACCTTCCCAATGACCAAGGTGGATGTCTTAGACCAAGACAAGATGGATTCAAGAAGTTTCAACCAAATTTGGGCTCTCAAGCAATACCCAATACCCAAAACTCTCAAATTGCCTAGAAGGCTTAATTATTTCCTATTAGGTCTCCAGCGAGACAAAACTGAAGATTACTCACAAACTTTCCAAAACATTCCCCAAACAAATAGGAGATTCAGATACCCATTTCAGCATACTGCAACATATCCCAACCCCAACATAGGTTGTTTTGGCACAATATACAGATCTTCAGACTGTGCACTCCTTTTAGGCACAAAATAGGGTCATTTTCCAAAGCAAGCACTAGCCCTATTTACCTCCAATCTCCAAGACTTTCAACAGTCTCTTGAAATCATCCTAAACCAAAGAAAATCAAGTCAATTTGGTCCTCAGACCCGTGCAAGTATGAAATCCCCGAATTAGTCTCATACAAACCCTCAAAGGTAGGGCTTTCCCAATGTACACCTTCCCAATCAAATCTCAAACATTTGAGAGTTGATACACCTTCTCCATGCCATAACAAGACATTTTCAGTCATACAACACCAACCTTGATGCAGAGGAAACAAGTGATGGGGTCAAATCAAGTAGTTTTCAGTTAGACTTGTAAGGGAAATACAAGATTCCCCAAACCCTTCAAACAACAACTAGTACACACGCAACTCTAACACCTTCCCAATGACCAAGGTGGATGTCTTAGACCAAGACAAGATGGATTCAAGAGGTTTCAAACAAATTTGGGCTCTCAAGCAATACCCAATACCCAAAACCCTCAAATTGCCTAGTAGGCCTAATTGTTTCCTATTATGTCTCCAGCGAGACAAAACTGAAGATTACTCACAAACTTTCCAAAACATTCCCCAAACAAATAGGAGATTCAAATACCCATTTCAGCATACTGCAACATATCCTAACCCCAACATAGGTTGTTTTGGCACAATATACAGATCTTCAGACTATGCACTCTTTTTAGGGACAAAATAGGGTCATTTTCCAAAGCAAGTACTAGCCCTATTTACTTCCAATCTCCAAGAATTTCAACAGTCTCTTGAAATGATCCCAAACCAAGGAAAATCAAGTCAATTTGGTCTTTAGATCCCTGCAAGTATGAACCCCCCTAATTGGTCTCATACAAACCCTCAAAGGTAGGGTTTTCCCAATGTATACCTTCCCAATTAAATCTCAAACATCTGAGAGTTGATACACCTTCTCCATGGCATAATAAGACATTTCTAGTCATAAAACACCAATCTTGATGCAGAGGAAACAAGTGGTGGGGTCAAATCAAGTAGTTCTCAATTAGATTTATAAGGGAAATATAAGGTTCCCCAAGCCCTCCAAACAACAACTAGTACACACACAACTCTAACACCTTCCCAATGACCAAGGTGGATGTCTTAGACCAAGACAAGATGGATTTAAGAGGTTTCAACCAAATTTGGGTTCTCAAGCAATACACAATACCCAAAACCCTCAAATTGCTTAGTAGGCCTAATTGTTTCCTATTATGTCTCCAGCGAAACAAAACTGAAGATTACTCACAAACTTTCCAAAACATTCACCAAACAAACAGGAAATATGTGACACTCTTCAAATAAAAAGGGGGTACCATACATGGATTGTATATGACAGAACTAGATCATGATTAAGGGAAAGGATCATAATAGAGATTAAATATGACTTTAATACATATATTTATAATCTATGAATTAATATAGATATATATAATATGAAGGGGACTGAATCGACTAATAATACACAGACATAGACACACACATACATTTGATAGATAAACAACCTAAGCCTTGATACATCATAAAGTACATTTGGATAATCAGCGTTTAGTCCCAAGTTACATTTTTCTGCCTTCCTTCTAGGTGGTTCCTTGTCCTTCCCTTCTTTTGCCTCCGATCAGGATCTATATATAATCTAAGCACTACATCTTGCACTTGCGTTAATGATAAAGCTCTAAAAAATCACAAAATATGAATATAGAAAAGGGCATAGAAATGAAATGTAAAGTGATAAAAGTATTTTCTTAAACAAAATAAAACATACATTGAATCATCAAAAAACACATTTGATAGAGTGAAGTAGTCATTCCTTAGCAGAGAAAACATATCTTAAGCAGTGTGATTATTAGTTCGTCACACCAAAGGGTGTTTGGGCAACTTAGTTACATAAAAATACAACAGTAATAAATCTATGTTACTCTATTGGCATAAAATGGGGGGAAAGAGGCTCCCTACCATTTTGGTTTTCCATCGAATCCAAACTAGATGATTCCAAAACCTCCAAATTCACCCCAGACTCATTTTTCTAGGCTCCAACACCATCTTCCACAACAAATCTGTCCATCCAATCTTTTTGTCTTGGGATGTGAGATGTAGGCAGTGGGTAAAAGTAAAAGAAAGACTCTTGAATCTTCCTCGGGATAATGAGATGTAAACTATGGTTGAAATTCTAGAAAATCTAAACCATCTCTAATTTAGATGGAGTCCCTATATTGAAATTTCGACTTCTTATGTTTGACCTTATTCTATACCTATATTAGCTAATTCATCCGCTCTTTGATTGCCCTCTGGGTATATATGCTTGATTGTGATATTGTCAAAAGTATGACATAGCGAGAGGGCTGTAGATAAAATTAAGCCTAGTCTCCAATTAACAAGGGAGCCTTTCCTTATAGCATTTATTATAATTGCAGTCTCTTTCAAGCTCTACATTCTTGCAACTAAGAATTTTACATAGTTCTAGTCCTTCAACTAAAGCCGTTAATTCTGCCCAATTACTAGTTTCTGTTCCTATATATGTAATGTTGCGCTTGGAGATCCTTGGAACAAGGATTCAATACAAGCCAAGATATGTTTTTTTACAAGTATGAATGCACATGACAACATCATACAAGGATCACAAAGATCGCAACAAAAGACTTTACCAACAATCCTGACAACCAACGAATCTCCAAACGCCATTGCCTAACTAACACACATGAACAAAGAAACGAAAACAAAGACAACCACAAAACAAAAAATCTCAGATCTGTCGAGGCATGGGAAATTAAGTAAACCCAAAGGGTACTCAAAACACCAAATTGCGTTTCCTGAAAACTAGTAAAGATGGCCCCTTGTTTTTCGTGCGAGGAAATAGTGGCCTGATTGGCATCCTACGGATAATCCAAGTCCTTGAGCAACATCATGCCAAGAAAATCCAAGAAAACTAGGCAACATGCAAATTGAGGTAAAATCCCCTAAAATTGGATAACTTCGAAATTAAAACCCATTTGGTCTTTGGGCATAAAAGTCACGAAAATTCAATAAAATGAGTTTGAAGTCCATATGCAAAAATGACCCAGCATAACGGTGCAAAACCCTAAACCTTCATCCTTGAAAACAGCGAAATACTCATACCTGCCCAACCGGGTAGAGCTAGCAAACAGAAATGGAGGGGAACACTAGTTCTCGGCCTCCTAACAAACGGCTACCAAAAACAAAAGTAGAAACGAAGCTGAAACAATAAAATGGGAGAGCCCTACCTCAGCCAAAAGGGCAAAACGAGAATTTGAACCATAAAATAAAAATCCCGCAGAAGTAGCCAAAAATCGCAGCAATCCAAGGTCTCCCTGAGTTGGATCCAACGAGACCGACCTCGCGATGACCCAATGCCCGTAGCTCCCACAACGAACAAAACAACAATTCCTCATGAAGATGATTTTGGGTTTTTCTCTCAAATTTTCTAATTCAAAAGCGTGAAGTGGGGAATTAAATTCCTCTTTCAATACTTATTCACTTTTTGAGTGAATAATTGATTAGGGCAAATAACTAGCCAACCTAGTTAAACCACGAATTGACCCAAGCAAAAACAAGCTATTCCTAGTAATAGGAATTCATCTATAGCAAAGCTATCAGAAATAAAATTTAATAAAATTTAAAGCCCGAAAACTCAAAATCACAGAATTTTCTTAACAAATTTCGTGACAATGCGAACCCCTAAATGCATAGACATGTTCATAGGTCTAGTCACATAATGCAAATGAGTCCGGATTTATCAAGTCACAAGAAGGTTTAATTTAAACATTTTAATAAGATACATTGACCATACAGGGACGACATTGGTAAAATATGAACAGTTGAATCACTAACTCTATGTGCCACTGCTAGGGATATAAATCCTGCACACTAAAATACACGATCAAGTGCAATTTCATATAATAACTTAGCCGAAGCAATAAATGCATTAAATCACCTAATTTAACCATTTATTCAATTATACTGAAATAATCTATTTACATCACTCACGTTTACATATAACATAATGAAGTAAATAACCATAACATCAACTCTATCACATAACATAATCAGAGATATGTCCAAATATTGGATAGTCAGATATCATCATAAAACATATTGTCATCTCAAAATGACATCATCATGCAAATATGATAAATTGAACAACATATGAGTCTAACATCTATGATACTGAAATCAAAGTATAATACCTGACCCTCAGGTCATCTCAAATGTAAAACATAACATGAGTAACAAATATCTCTCGGATCAAAATATAATAAGGTAAATATTTGTAGGACATGACCAAAGAATCCAACACGGACAATCCATTTCTAATTATTTAAGCATTTAATAATGTTTGTTTAGATAACATGAAAATGAACTTAAAACACATAAGTGAACACAGTCATAACATGACCAACCACTGCTACAGGAACCTAGTCCAGTATAGCATGGTAATGGTACACAATGTAATCTCCGCACACATCTCAGGGTAATCACAGAACAATCATCATGATACCACATCAATCCTGGTAACCATTGGCACAAACCTTAGTGAACCCAAAATTACATCATAATCTCATAAATCAGCCATAAACATAATCAAAGCAACTAATACAGTAACATAAATCTAATCACCTCAAGGGTGTAGGCCACTTATGGTCCCAAACACGATCCCTTCTCAATGAAAAATCCACAAGGTTGCATCCATCGGGATGACTTACAAAAATCAACTGGGAGAGGTACTACAATATATCTTGCGAACTTTGCTATCTCCACGCCTTTTGAGTTATGGATACTACAACCAATGCCTGCTCTGCTTGGATTCCCTCTTGAAGCTTCGTGAAAATTGAGTTTAAAGTTTTAAACCATCCCTCCTTGGGTGGTTTCCATTGGCACATCTCTCATTTGCTTTTTGTAGCTTTCCCTTTTGTTCCTATAAATGGGGGAATTTTTAGACCTGTCCACTTGCCTCTCATTTTCTCATCCCAATGAGACATCATAGCCTCCTTTTGTTTATTCAAAACCCGACTGTTGGTAAGTTGAATGATTGAAGTCTCAATTTTAATTAGAAGTTGTTCTACATTCATCTTCTTATCCTGAATTTTTTTTGGGTTGCATTCCTTCCATAACTTACATGGGACTATGGAAGGTGTAGATATCCATAAAGAGCTATAAATACTATCCTTTCTAAGGAGGGGCCAAGCATGTAGTATATCCGTTATAGTTCTTGGAAATGCTAATACCTGCCCCATTTGTGAGCTGAGCCATTTCCAGCATTGACTCGAATAAGGGCAATGCAAAAAAGGTGGTCGATGGATTCTTCCTCATTTTTGCATAAAGGACATCTACTTGGGCCTTGGTATCCCATTTTCTTCAATCTTTCCGAGGTAAGGACCTTCCTATTTAAAACTAATCCGGTGAAAAATCCTGCCGTAGGTAGACAAACTTTATTCCAACAAAATGTTTTGTAGGGATGGAGTCCTTTGTGCTTATCTAGAGAGCCCTGAGGAATTTATATGCCTCCTTCGAGTTGAATATTACGGATTAGAGCTATATACATATACATATATATGATTATGAAATTATAATTATATATATTTATATCTTTATGCAATTAAAAATAAATAAATAAATAAATAAATATATATATATATATATATATATATATATATATATATATATATATATATATATATGTATGTATGTATGTATGTATGTATGTATGTATGTATGTATGTATGTATGTATGTATGTATGTATGTATGTATGTATGTATGTAAATTAATAATAATAAAATCAGAGTTATATGTATGTTTATTCATGAAGTGGTAAGACATGAGACATTAGTCTACATTATATATCTAGTACAAAAGGAAGATATCAAAGATGAAGTAAAGATTATATATACTGATTGCTGATCAGATGGATAATGAGAAATTTTAAATATATTTCATCTTCTTAAAGGAAGAGTAAGGAAGTATATATTTACATTGCTGGTAAACATTGTGTGACAGGAAATTATACTATTACTTTTCTATGAGTTACATAATATTACTATTTATACAATTGGGTATCGAAGAGCTAAATAACGATTTACCTAATATTATTATATCAAAATTCTGTTAGGGATAGGGAATCCATATAAGTTTATGGTCATATGTATAGATACATACACGTACCCTCAAGACCTATTACTATTTGGCTAAGAGGGGAAGGTTGTGATTTTAAGGAGAGACTTGTATAAATCCAAGCAATGACTATCTATCCCAAATAGGGTAGGGCTTAATGACCCCAAGTGCCTTGTGGCCATAGTCTCAAGAAAGGCTAAAGGGCTTGGATATATAAACTTTGAGGGAGTCAATTTCAGTCGGTATCTAGGAAAGTTGGATAACACCTACTTCTTCCATCTTTGAGCTGAAATAGTAATAAGGTTGGATAAGAGTATTATCAAATATACAAATAAATTAATCTGGTTAAATAAATGAGTAGTTCTTTTAATTTCAAATGCCTTGTATCCCTTAGCTTTGGACATAAATATTAAATCTGTGTTAATTTGGCAATAGCTGAGGTTAAACCCAATTAGGGGACATTAAAAAATCAGAGAGTACTTAGCAGGCCCAAAATAGCAAATAGTGTTACAAATATTCAACAAAAACTTGGCAACTTAGAAAGTGTAATGTCCCCTTTTTCTGGGACATTATTATTCTGTGTGGCCAACTCATTTTGCCTAGGTTTTAGAGGCGAAAAGATTCTTTACGGGGTTCAGTTTGAGATGTGGCCTAGACATTTCTAGTTCCAGACTCATTGGAGCAGTTTTGGCAGGTTGACCAGATGCTTACTATTTTTAGTAAGTAATCAGAGCTCAGTATTTTTGGTACTTCAGTGTTGGGTTGGAAGCATCTCGCTGAGAGCTTTTCAACGAGCTATTGCACGAGCTTATCTGAGTTCATTTGATTAGTTATTTTAATGCCCGAGGATTATATGGTTTCCTGACTAAGTGGCTATTAAAGTCATTTAACTTGTCACTTTATTTTAAAAAAGTTACTATGCTCACTTAAGTGACTAAAGGACAAAAAAGGTGCTTTATCCCACATTGCTTGAAGGAGCGTGCATCTCATTGGGAAAAGTAATAAAGGTACAACAAACTCCACTTGAGGGGATATATGAAGATTATAATATTCAAACAAATATTAATCTGGGAGTTGGAAATAGTTGCTGGTTATTTCTTTGAGGACGCAAACCCTTGAAGAAACTTTGGAGGTTGGACGCAAACCTAGCCTTCTTTCAGGTTTTATCTGTGTTGCCAATCTGACTGTTATTTCTGTTTGTAAGATTGGATATTCTGAATTGTTGCATGTTTGTATTGCTGATGTATAAAACAGTAACGTTATTAGGCAACCATTGGTGATTAATTACTGGTTTATATTGTACTTCTGAATATTGGAAGAATAAACAATCTTTTTTGAGTTCTCTCGTATGCAAATCTGCTGGTAACAAATTGATTAGAGTTCTGAAATTTGTATCACATACTGGTTTACCATTCGGATTTAAATTTGTAAGTTTATATCATGGGTTTTGGGAAAATATCTGGAAAGGGATATTACTCTGATATCAGAGCCTGTGTATCCTGCTAGCCTGCAGGGTTTACTTTTGATTTGCCGACTGAAGAGTCTATTGGAAAATCTCTGAGTTATTGAAGGTTCTACCCAGTTCAGTACAGCTCCAGTTATACTCCAGTTGGTACGGTTCAGACTTGCTTAACCTCTGCATTGTTGTTGAAGTTTGTATGAGTGGAGCTTTTGTGATTATCATCTAGTATCGATGTGTATGGGAGAGAGATGCCCTTTCCTTCATGAGAACACTGCGGGCATGCGAATACAGTGAGAGCATGACCTGGAGTTATAGCCGACAGTTGAGAAAAGAAGAAAAGAGTACAGCAGAACAAGTTTGGAGGTAAGGTAGTCTGAGATATTCGATTACTTCCAGAACTGTGGTTTTCAGTTAGCAATGAAAAGTCAGAACTTTCTATTTTATGTCTTATTGAAGATCTGAACTAGATGTATTAGAGAAATGGGATTTCAAAGTCTCAGGTATCAGCATTAATCTTTGGACGTCACACTGGTCGGGCTGTTTAGCTGGTCGTTTGAGCTTTGCACTCTTCATAGGCGGATTTATATGCCTGACTGAAGACGTTGGTTGCGCTGATTACTGGCAAGGATGTTTGGGATTCAGTCGTTTTTACATGGAATAGTTTGAGACATCACCAAGGTCAGGGCCATTGGGCGTCACGTGTAGACATATTACGCATGTCTTGAAGGATTCACAGCTGGATCAAATAACTCACGTTCAGGGAGGTCGTTCTGTTATTTCTCAAAGCCCCAGCAGTAATAGGCAGTAAGCGGCATAGGAAAGACTCCCAGTCGGGTCAATACAGTTACAGATTGGATTGTGCGGGTTGTGTGGGTTGTTTTCACCTTGTGCAGGCTGGAAGTAAGTTCGTGAGTCTATCTCTCATATTCTGGCCAGTTGCTGGCAAGTGAAAAGGCATGGAACAGACTCTATGAATCACATAGGGCAGTGTCTTCAATACTGGAAATGGTCACTGCATACTGCGTGCAGTTAGTGTGAAGGAAGGGCCATGTGATAGAACTTAGCAGTTCCTCAACCCAGCGCCGGCTAGTTAAAGGAGGACATTCAATGAGTCGGGAAATGTTCTGTTGGACTCTCTTGAACGCATGAGAAAGGAGCGGACGTAGGGTGTTAGTCGTGGCTGGCAAAGATAAGGAGGAATCCGTCCACCAATCGGGATACTCTTCAGACAACTATAGCCGTGTTAAGGGATAGTCAGGAGTTTGGAAGGGCACAATACCCGCGAACTGATCTTAAGGCGTCGCTGAGAAAGGAATCGCGTGAATGTTTTTTGGTAACCCACAGCATCAGTATTAGACCCACAGTGAAGGAGCCACTGTTTTCACCACCGGGCAGCATTCTTCCATAGCACAGGAGTCGGCTAACAGGTCAAGCCGTTTGGGAGGCTAAAAGAGATCCTGAAGTTCTTCATCAGGCAGCAATTGCACTGGTTAATTCAAAGATGCAGAATGGCGATTTTTCACAACAGGAAATTATGGGCATTTTTAAATAGAAACTAGGTTTCTTCCCGTGCAGAAATTTCTCTCAAGCAAACAAGGTTTTGGAAAGGTTGGGTTTAACACTGATTGATTGGCAGATTAACTATCTCAGTGAGGAGCCGTGGGAAGCTCCAACATTGGCATCGGGTTAAATCTCCCAGTGAACATCTTCCCTTATTCACCAGTAAACTTCGGTCTGTAGACTATTTTCCACTGATTCATGTTGTAGTTACCATGTCAGACTATTTGTTATACTGTTTGCTGAATAATGTGAAGACTGGGTGCTATTGTGTTTAATATATTGTGCGCACTTAACATTAAATCACAGCTGTTGTCATGGTGTTTGTCTTTAAATGTTAATCCATTCCCACATTACTGTGTTATTCCAAGGCAAACAAATTAAATAGATTATTTAGTTTGTATTTATGTTCTGAAGTATTGGAAGCTGTATGACAACCATTGATGCAATTCGCTAGTTTCAGTACAGAACTCTGTGTTTGGAAGTAGACAACTGTTTGACGAAATTTCTTTGAGCAATATCAATATACTGCTGTAGGAAATTACTCAAGAATATTTTAATGCTCAGCAAATACAGGCCAGAGAGGCTGATATCAGGGCACTTGCTGAATTGACACGTTTCTTGACAAGGAGGCAATTTTAGTTGAATTGAGGCATACGAATGATGAAGTTAATGGTCACCAGAAAAATGGAGAGGCTGTGAGAAGTTCAGACAAATTTCTGAAGCAGTATGCAACTGTTATCTGCTAACTTAAGGATGCCAATGAGCAGGTTGCTTCAGCTCTTGTCTATTTGAGACAGCGGAAACATACCAGGAAAATTCTGCACCTCCATAGTATCGTACAAATCCAGTTTCTTTGGGTGTTGCAAGTTTAAGCTCTATGGACCACAGTGCTCCTCTCACATTGGATACCTGTCCGCTGATTGGTGAAATAATTAATAAGTCGAGGAAGAGTGCTACAACATTGGTAGATGTTGCTATGCAGACAATATCATCACTCAAGGAAGGGGACGATGTTCTCAGAAAGGCTGGTGGAGCTTTTGATCCCATACATAATGTAGATGCTATCACTGATTCTGGCAATTTTGGAGGGAAATTAGGATCTCAGTTTGATTTGAGTAGAGATACTGAGTAGGAAACACAGAGTTTCCGAGAGAATACTTTTGTTTCGTTTGGACTTGAACAAATAGTAGAAAATATTTCTGATGTTAAGCACAAGGGTCTTTCAATGAGGACTGAAATAATGAGCATATATAACATGTACAACAAATTTCCTCCACAGATTCAGAAAGAATTACCTTTCTTGGACTATGTTGACTTTCAGCTAGAGCTGCAAGACAAGCCGGATATGATAAGAAACAAATACTATGATTTGACTCGAGATCTCCTTGCAGAGGACATTTATAGAAATTTGCATGAGGAAGGCTTTAATCAACTGGATAGTAGCACTAGTAGTGGCTCAGGTATACTAACAAGCTAAGTTGCACGGGTACCTCCCCCCCCCCCTCCGGACCATGTACCGGTTCGAACCGGTTCGTGGTTCTGGTCCGGTTCGACCTGGGTTCGACTTGGGTTCGTTTTTGGAGGCCTGGTTCGATCTAGTTCGAACCAGGGTTCGAACCCAAGAGAACCACATATAAAATTTCGGACCAGGGTTCGAACCCAAGAGAACCACATATACATTTTCCACATTACAGCATGTTTTAATTTAATTTATGTTGATACATCTTGGGTCTGGGTTGGTAGGCATTACAATGCCACAGTTTTTTAGTGTTGAGTAATCCCTAGCTGTAAAACACTTTCTATTTGAATCAAAATGCTACTAAATTTGAGACACCCACAAGAGAAGATGCTCAACATGTGGCGACCACCATGACCAATTTCGAGGAATTTCAGGGCCTATTTGAGTAGCAATATGAATTTTTCAAACACTAAACAATAAACAACGTTTTATTGAGAAATGTTGCCCTGCAGAAGAAAGTTACGGTCACATGAATATGGTCAGGTGGGGCAGCTACTTACCACATTGTCTATCACTGTTTGGCTGATTATTTCTCCTCTAGGTATATTAAAAATTGTATTAAAGAATATTGAATCTGGGACGTCAGAATGTGTTATCCAGAGGCCTCCATGAATGGTCTTTTTCCAGTTTACTGTTGTTGATCAGTGCTTGGGAGATTGTGCCCAAAGAGATTGAAGAATATTCAGCTGGTCAAAGGGATTTACCTTCTGCAAGTTAGATCTAATTAGTTTTTAACCACGTTCAATCGATTATGTTAATCATAATAAGAGTTTGGTAAATAAATTTATGAAAAGAAGAAATTTTTATTAAAACTTACTGTTGATCTGCATAAACTAATCAGATACAGTTATGAATTTTTTAAATGAAAGGGAAGAGATCTAGTCGCTAGGGGTTCCAATGATCGCTGTGGTTTGCTACTATATTGTTTATGCTGTTTTAAAGTTTTTTGTTGTTCAAATGTGTTTATGCTACTATGCTACATTCTAATTCTAACTCATGCTTCGTAAAGATGTATATATATATATATATATATATATTTTTAAAAAAAATATTTTTTTTAACATGTTTTTGTACTAACGAACCCAAACGAACCCAAACCCCTTTTCAAAATTTTGTCGAACCAGCGAACCGGTTCTCGAACCCGAACCCGGAACCGAACCGTGAACCGGCAACTTAGCTAACAAGTAATAGGGAGACAAAAATATCCTATGGAGTTGTTTACACTAGTACTTCTGATGAGCATGTTGATGGCTCAGATAGAAGATTTGACCAACCCACCAACATTGGCAACTCCCTGTCTTATTTAGACATGGAAAACTCCAGCATCTTATTTGGTGACATAAATTTTTTTTTATGATGATACTAGGTTGGAAATTATGTCAAAATTTGAGGAGCAAATGGACCGCAATGTTGGCAAGATAGATGATATGGCGCGTCTTGAGTTAGAGGACACATCTGAAAATGTTGTTTCCCTAGGTGATGAAATTCAGAAAATTCTATGGAGAGCAGCCCACTTGTGTTTGAAGGAGATGGTCAAAAACCATTATCGCTCTTTGACTTACTGGATATGCTTTTGGTCAAAGAGGACAAGATTGTCCAAGTGTTGACGAGGATGAATGATTCTTCCAATTTGATTGAGGATCTCATGCGGAAGATTGCGATAGAAGAGAGGCAGGGGAATGTATGGTGTCACAAGTCCTCTTTTACATACTATTTTTGAAACTTTGAAAATGATGAAATTTGAGTACTTGCAGCTATTAATGGATAGGGATCTAGCAATAAAATTTGGAAGGGACAAGGAGAGTGAGGTAGATGAGTTATGTCTTCAATTGAACTTAACACATTATTCCATCCACAAAGCTGAAAATCAAACGAGTGTGGCAGCCACTTATGAGAAAGATAAACAAGGTTCATGGGCACAAGAAATCACGCAAATCATTGAAAGAATTCATAAAGTAGGTAGATGTGAAGACAAACAATGTGATTCAATCACGTGTTTCCCATTTGAGACTTCTTATGGTGAGAAAAATTCTATGGATCTGCAAGTTGATGAGTCTGAAAATTCTGATTTTTATGACAGCAGCTGTACATCTTCACATGAGCACATGGTTAGGGATACCACAAGTGAGGATAATTCAGAAGTTTCAAGTAATGGTGAATCTTTCTTTTATGAAGACCTTGACATGAGTGAGAGTACTTATGGTGGAGTAGGAAGTTCAGATTTATCCTTAGCATGCACTGAGGGATTTTTCAGCTTACCCAGAGTTTTATCACCTAGCTCTTATGAGATGGTCACGGGCTACTTGTTGATTGGTGATTTTACTTGTTGGTATATTCCATCTATCAGTGGTTTGTCTGTGTATGATGGTAGTATATTCACTAATTCTATTTGGCCTTTAGGGGTCAGTGAGTTATTTGCAGCTGAGTGGGAAGAGCATACATTACCCTACGTTCCACATGAGGTGTCTACATTTCTATTTCAGCAGGGTATTGAAGACAATGTTGGCACTCATGATGTTGGTGATTCACCAACCGCTCTTTCATTTATCCAGGATCATGTTTGATTGGGTGGTCGGGAATCTAGCTGTTACTAGTATCTTACATTTGGCGGATTATGTTGTGTTGCTACATAGTCACATGATTATGATTTGTGTGTTTCAGCCTTCTGACATATCAGAGGTCCAGAGATCAGGATTACTTCGTTTTCACCTGGGTGATATAGTGATTGAGTTAGATTGGCCGGATTTGTCATTGCCATTGGTGCAAATGTTATAGGAATTGGTCGGTGGTATTTCAGACAGCGCACGAGTTCTCACTTGGGATCTAGGGGGAGCATCCCTATGTATTGTTTTCTATCGGGGAGCCTGTTGGAGAGTTTGGTTGCTATCATTTTGGGGTGGATATTGGTATATGGTTGAGCTCCCATCTTCACTTGACAGTAGAGACTCACAGGGTCACTCATGGAGTGAGGTTTTCATCCTGGTTGACGGTATTAGCACACAGGGCAGTAGCACATGGCAGTTGGTGTCCCTTTATGGTGAGACTTGGGATCTTGGCATTTAGTTATTTGACACATTGATTCCTATTGTACTATTTCACCATTCTCAGTTTGGGGAGGTGCATGCCGAGGTACATCGACTGCGGAGTAAAACCGCATTCTTGAGGTGAGTATGGGATCTTGGTATTTGGTTTCTACAGGTATGAGCGGATTGCTTGAGGGCAAACAATCTTTGAGAGGGGAGGCTTTGTAATGTCCCGTTTTTCTGGGACATTATAATTCTTTGTGGCCAGCTCACTTCGCCTAGGTTTCCGGGGCGAAAAAGTTCTTTACGGAGTTCAGTTCAAGATGTGGCCTAGACATTTCTAGTTCTAGACCCATCAGAGTAGTTTTGGTAGGTTGACTAGATGCTTACTATTTTTAGTTAGTAATCGGAGCTCAATATTTTTGGTACTTCAGTGTTGGGTTGGAAGTGTCTTGCCGAGAGCTTTCCAACGAGCTATTGCACGAGCTTATCTGAGTTTGTTTGGTCAATTATTTAAATGCCTGACGATTATATGGTTTCCTAACTAAGTCGCTATTAAAGTCATTTAACTTGTGACCTTATTTAAAAAAAGTTATGTTCACTTAAGTGACTAAAGGACAAAAAAGGTGCTTTATCCCACATTGCTTGAAGGAGCATGCATCACATTGGGAAAAGTAATAAAAGTACAAGAAGCTCCACTTGAAGGGATATATGAAGATTATAATATTCAAACAAATATTAATCTGGGAGCTAGAAACGGTTGCTGGTTATTTCTTTGAGGACGCAAACCCTTGAAGAAACTTTGGAGGTTGGACGCAAACCTAGCCTTCTTTAAGGTTTTATCTGTATTGCCAATTTGACTGTTGTTTCTGTTTGTAAGATTGGATATTCTGAATTGTTGCATGTTATTGTATTGCTGATGTATAATACAGTAACGTTACTAGGCAACTATTGGTGATTAATTACTGGTTTATATTGTACTTCTGAATATTGGAGGAATAAACAATCTTTTTTGAGTTCTCTCGTATGCAAATCTGCTGGTAACAAATTGATTAAAGTTCTGAAATTTGTATCACATACTGGTTTACTATTCGGATTTAAACTTGTAAGTTTATATCACGGGTTTTGGGAAAATATCCGGAAAGGGATATTACAGAAAGTACTAAAGTTAACAGCTCTTAAAATACATTTTTTTGTAGAATTCAGTTACAAAATGTATTGGATAAAAAATTATCATCTCAAATGTGAAAATGCATGGATTAATGGCAGCAAACTGTGAAAAACATATTTTGACCAGTGTTTTATCTCACTAGCATTTTTTGTTCACGTCTTTCCCATGTTAAGTTTGTAAAAACCCTCCCAACAAAAAAGATAGAACATGGCAACTTGGAGAATAGAGTTTGCAAACTATAATTAAAAAAATTGAAAAAAAATAAATTCAAATTTAGAGTTTGCAAATGTGTTCATATTTATGCCTTTGTGTGCACATAACAAACTCCAATAGTTTTTGTCATGTTGGCATAGTATATCTATGTACCCATACCATATTTAGCAACTCAGTGTGAAATCCATTTTGATAAATTCTTGAGGCCTTTGTGGTGCTGATTAAGGTGTGTGAAGTCTGAGGATTCATGGGCGTGTAGATGCAATAAGGAATTCAAGACTTGATTTGTCACTCGATTCTATATGTATATGAAGCCAATAGAAGTGTTGAACAGCTGCTAGAGTCTTTGTCATGATGCTATGTCCTATTATTTTAGCATAGCGTGGATCCTATACGAGTCTTTGGTGAGGCGCACCTTCTTGAACACAGAGGTGTCCAAGCTTAAAGAGAAGTCTATTTGTTGAAACTTGTCATCGTGCCTACCTCGTGCAAACATGGTGTTTGTAGAGTTCTCGTAGTTGGCAAAGTTGTAACCATGTCAGTCTTAGCATTGTCATGAGTGGATGAACAAATAGTTGGTTGAGGCAATTTGCTGCCTTGGTGCCTTTCCTCTTGCAATTGATCACCAAATAAAATTGCTGCAAGTATGTCATCCACTTCACTGTTGAGCATGTTCTCTAGCTTGTTCCATGTGCAAAAATTGAAGTGTATTAAGATCAAAATAAATGTTTGTCTCCTCACCTAGAATGCAGTGGCATGATTACACAACTTGTACAATGACATAATTATTTTCCACAGGTTGGGCAACATTAAATTGTATTAGTGAATGTTTCTAAATGGTAGTTGATTGAGCACCCAAGCTAAGTGTCATGCCCAAAATTAGGGCAAAAACACACCAACAATTTTTTTATGAAAAAAGGTAAAAACAACTAAGCTTGACACATACTAAAGAGGATATGTTGTAGAAAGATGTCAAAATGATAAAGCTAATTTTTGAGTTACAAGGTTTAGGTAGCAATTAAATTTATATAACATTACAAGAGGATGTAGAGTCGGTATTCCAACAC
Source organism: Cupressus sempervirens (assembly GCA_028749045.1). Classification (NCBI taxonomy): domain Eukaryota; kingdom Viridiplantae; phylum Streptophyta; class Pinopsida; order Cupressales; family Cupressaceae; genus Cupressus; species Cupressus sempervirens. Next base: position 469,645,032 of record CM053787.1, read on the forward strand.
CTTGCACGGATTCGAAACCCTAAGTTCTAGTGCTACAAGAACACTTAGTTTGGGTTGATTAAGTCGATTGATTAAACCTTATTTTCATGTTTAAAAAGGTGTGACATCATGTTCGGAAGATGTTTGATGAATAACATAAGTTACATTATGTTGATTTGATACCTTAACACTTAGTTCATTATACTTGTTCAATCCCCCAAGTGTACAAATCTGCACTTGCTGGTTGACCTAACAATACTTTAACACTTAATCCCGATTATAACATAGCCAATTAGAACTAACAAAATATTAAATATTTAACACAAATCTAATTATGACATACAATCTATCATCTAACATAATCCTATACAACTATCAAGTCATCCAAACAATCTAACCTATAACACTTCAAACTTTAACAACCTCTAATGATAAGGTTACTAGCTCAAGCCCTATATAATTACGACATACAATCGATCATCTAACATAATCCTATACAACTATCAAGTCATCCTGACAATCTAACCTATAACACTTCAAACTTTAACAACCTCTAATAATAAGGTTACTAGCTTAAGCCGTATATAATTAATTATTATTATTGGTAGATGTCTTATATAAAAACTTTTGAATTATCAAGTCATCAATTAATAATTCAATGTTATACAATTTGGAAACCACACCTTCAGTTACATTCCCAATACTATTTAATTCGAACATTACCCTGAAAGGCACTGAAGTCAATAACCCATGAAGAGACTTTATTAAATATAACATCACAATAATACATAAATTTCATTTTCCAAACACATTTATTAATATAAATCCATGTCATTATAGACACAAAAAATATAATACTAAATTCATTGAAATATTATTGACTAATTACTAACTATCCTAAGTCTAAAAACACCTTTTTCCTAATCTAACTCACAAATACCAAATTTTACTTATTACCCTTCATAAACCAACCTAAAATAACAATCAATTTACTAACATAATATTTACATAACTAAATGTTAAATCATAATCTATATTTACCTAATCCTAACTTAGCATCCACAATGAAAACTAAACATTCCAAAAACAACTACAACCCTATCGTAAACCTACCCACTTGCCCATTTGACAAGTGGTCTGACCTAAGATCCCATACGCGCTTCCCAAGCATGGGATGCGTTTTACTAAGCAAGGGTGCATTTTTCTAACTAGGCATGCGTACGTCCTAAGGATTGACATGCCCTTTTCTTGGAGAAGTTCACAAGGAAGGAGCTTAAAAAAGGAAAAGTCAAAAGAGGCATAAAGTGGTACTTCTAATTTATTACAATAATAGATAATTGTCTATTATTAGTTAATGGTAATCTATTGTAAATATCTAGTTAGCTTTAGCTTTTTTAGCTTTCTTTGTTAGAATAGAATGTTTCTATTCTTTACGATCATTTCCTAAGGAAACATTGTTTTATTCTTTTGTATATATTGACCTTTTGGTCTTTGTTAATAACAAGCAAGTATTTTACCAATTACTTTGTAATATGGTATTAGAGCCAATACTTAAAATTTTTTCGACAAAATTTATAATTTCTTTTTTGAAATTATTTGTTTAAATTTTTTGAAATTATTTTAGTCAATTTCTCTAAAACCCACCTAGGGTTCTCTGCCTTGAGAAATTTGAATCATATCACAATCTCGAGCTAGTGTTTGAATCCTTTGTGAAAAATCACAATTTCCATTAGATACGACTCTGGTCGTTTTTCTTGCTTGTGTTTTTTAGACATTTTGACTATCGTTTTTTACAGGCTCCATTTTCGTGTTTGAACAGCTCGGGATTGGGCGTCTTTTGTTGTGGACGCAAACAAAAGTCTTTATTTTCGCGTCTTCAGCTTGCACCCACGCGATTTGGAGGCTCACGTAGTTGTAGGGGCTTCTATTTCCTACCAAAGATGTAGAATCCATGGTTTTGGTTTAGATCATTATCTAAAACATTTTTTTTTGAGATCGTTTCTAGCAGCCCCGCAACCAACAAGCTCGTGATTTTAGGGTGAAAATTTGCATGTTTTTGTATCAAATCTTCATCCTCTCTGCTGTCTTTGCCAAAATGCCGTTGTTCTAAATAAAATCGACCACCTTTCTACTTGCAAAACACCATTTTTCTGCATTTTCGACCATTAATGGTCGCCAGCTAGGGTTTTCTTCGAAACCCTAATTTCTGAGCTCAATTTTTTTTTGATATTAGATTCATGGTGAGTTTTTAGAGAGCTCAATTGGGTTGTCGTTCGATTTTTCTGGGTGTCTCATTTTTTGTGCCTCAAATTTTGAGTCATCGGATCCAAAAAATGACAACATATGCCTTTTGGGGTTTTTGAGCTCTCTTCTGGGTCATTCTCCAAATTTTCTAGGGCTTTTTTTTGTCTCGAAGAACATGCCTTCACAATTTTTCACGTATTTTCATTGAAAAACGTGCCATGGCATTTCTGACAAACATTATGCTCGAGCACAACTCCAAATTCAATGGTAAAAAATATGGCACTTGGAAGCAACGGATCATCGTGGTTTTTGAATATCGGAATACCGATCAACTTGTACTAGGTGTTAAGAAGCATTCAAGTGCTCCTTGTCTTGATCAGGGTACATGGGATCTAAATAATTGGGAGGTAGTGATGCTTCTCAAGTTATCCGTGGCTGATGATCAACTCTCTCAGATTCCATCCGGTAAGACAGCTGCTGAGATCTGGACACATCTCAAAGGTCTTTATGAGACTTTTGACAAAAGCAGAGCTTTCTTCTGAATAACACTATGTTTTCTATTGTCATGGATGAGCGCACCTCGCTCCAGGCAGACCTGAATCAGATTTAGGAAATCCATGATTAGTTACTTGCCATCGGTCGGAAGATGGAGGAAGAGGATATTGTGGTTATTACTCTTCAGAGTTTACCAAAGTCGTATGAGCATTTTATCAAGACTCTCAACATCACGTCTTCTGGTGTTGATTTGAAGTTCACTAATCTTTGCACACTTTCGCTTCAGCAAGATCGGTGGAAACAACAGTTCGGTAGCAGCTCTAGCTCCACCTCCACAGAGCAAGCCTTTGCTGCGAAATCCTTTTAGAAGGATAAAGGCAAGTTTCAACAACCATCTTAGTAGAAGTCTTCTGCTCCAGCATCAGAGGGTTCTCGAAAGAACATTCAATGCAACTACTGCCACAAGTTTGGCCACATGAAGATTGAATGTTGGAATTGCTTAGCTGCCCAATCTAAGCAATTAGGTTCGTAGCCCAAAGCAAACAATAATGAGCACACTGAGTAGGCGAAATTTGCCTTTTATGCCTTTTTGGCTAAAGGACTTGCAGATCATGTGAAGTCGTTTGCCTAGTACATTGATTCAGGTGCCTCTCGTCATTTCACTCACCGTAGAGACTGGTTTACTAACTACCAACCTTATTTAGACTGTTATTTTTGGTGGTGGAGAAGAGTACACGGTTGTTAGTAAAGGCAACATTCAAATTCAGTTTCCTAGGAGGAATCTCATATTCTTTGATGTGTACTACTTTCTGGGGATGAAACTAGATCTACTCTCAGTCAGTTAGTTGTTGCGACATTCTCCACACTTGGATGTCACCTTCAGTTCACATTAGTGCACCATCATTGATCGGGCAACTTAGTCTACTGTTGTAGTGGGTCTTGAGGATCATGGTCTTTTCAGACTTACTGAGTCTGGTGATTCTTGGGACTTAGCTATGGTTTCTCGATAGTCTTCTGTTAGCACACTTTGGCATCAACGATATGGGCACTTAAATGTGCATTATCTCTCACAACTTGCTAGGGATGAGCTTGTTCTTGGATTGCCAGAGATTCAGACTCAACAGCTTGGAGTTTGTGATGCATGTGAGACTGGGAAGCAACATTGCACGCCTTTCACCAGTGGCGATTCATGGTGAGCTTCTCGGGTACTTTAGCTTGTTTATGTTGATATTTGCGGCCCTATGGCCACTCCTGTTCTTGGGTCCAGGTATTTTCTATTGTTTGTTGATGATTTTAGTAGAAAAATGTGGGTGTATTTTCTTAAAAATAAATAAGGTGCATTTCTTGTATTTTAGAAGTTTAAACCTTAAGTTGAAAAATACTCTGGGAAATCAATTATTTTGTTTTAATGTTTTCTCTAGCTTTTTGGATACACATGGCATCAAACGCTAGTTTTCCACACCCCACATGCCACAACAAAATAGTGTAGTTGAACATCGAAACCAGACAATCATTGAGATGGCTCGATCCATGCTCGAACACAGACATGTTCCGAAGAAGTTTTGGGCAGAAGCAGTTAGCACTGCAGTTTATCTGTTGAATTGGTCACCCACAGTGGCAGTCAAAGGTAAAACTTTGGAAGAGGCCTGCCAGGTCGCAAACCCAGAATCAGGCACCTAAAGGCTTTTGGCTCCCTTGCTTTTGTTTGGATCCCTGATGCGTCATGCACCAAGTTGGATGCCAAGAGTCCGAAACTCATGCTTGCTGGAAATAATAGTCTTCACAAAGCCTACTGCTTGATCGATGTTGAGACATCTCGTCTCATCTATAGTCGTGATGCAGTCTTTGATGAGCAATGAGGACCTTTCCTACCCGTTTCTCCTGTTCCTGATCGAACAGACCAATCTATGAAGGCTCATGATTTGGGAGTTCGACTTCCATTAGGTCCACTTGATGGGATGGCTCCAGTAGCTCCTACAACTCTAGTTATATTAGTGATCCCTATATAGACACCTCCGGCTTCTCTTGTAGGATCACCTCGATTTTGTAGATGCTTTAGCTGAGTTTGATCTCGATTCTTTTGATAAGGAACTTGATCACCAAGCATCTCCTAATACTAATGTTGGTCGTTCTCCTCTCCGACATAAGTCTTGGGCTAAGACACTTGCTAATCTTTGTGATGATGAGCTCATTGATGGGAGAACTGCTTGGAAAAAGAGCAAAACTATAGAGTCCGTTAATTTATTTCTCATGGCCAACATTCATAGTGTGTTTGAACCTCAAACATATTCCGAAGCTAAAGGGATTCCAGAGTGGGAAAAGGCCATGACATCTGAACACTAGAACCTATTGAGAAACAACACCTGGGTCCTTTCTGATCTTCCACCAGGGAAGAAACCCATTGGCTGCAAATGGGTTTACAAAATCAAATAGAAATCGGATGGTACTTTGGATAAGTACAAAGCTCGTTTAGTGGCGAAGGGCTTTTCTCAACATCAGGGCATTGATTATGAGGAGACCTTTGCTCCTACTGCAAAGGTGAGCACCATCAGATTAGTCCTAGCCATGACAACATAGTTTGGATCGAAGGTCCATCAGATGAACGTCAAGATTGCTTTCTTGAATGGTGATCTCCATGAAGAGGTCTACATGACGCAGCTTCCTGCTTTCAAGGTTGTTAGTAAAGACCATTAGGTTCTCAAATTGGTAAAAGCTCTCTATGGCTTGAAGCATGCCCCTCGGGCATGGTACATAAAAATTGATAAGTACCTCAGTGATCAAGGCTTCAAGAGGAGTTCTTCAAACTCAAATTTTTACATCAAGACTACTAATAGCGACATCATCCTTTTGGTTATTTATGTGGATGATTTGATCATCATTGATAGTTCGACATCTTTGATTCAGGGAATCAAACAAAATTTATGCCAGTCTTTTGATATGATTAACCTTGGGCTCATGCATTATTGCCTAGGTGTTGAAGTTTGGCAATAGTCTTCTGGTATATTCATTTCTCAGTCTAAATATGCCAGGGCCCTGTTAGACGATTCCCTATGCAAGATTGCAAACTTGCATCTACACCTATGGAGAAAGGTCTCAAGTTATCCGCAAAGTCTAATTCTTTTTCCGTTGATGATACTACATACAACCAACTAGTAGACAACCTCATCTACCTCTCTACTACTAGGCTTGATATCAGCTTCGTAGTAAGCTATATATCACGCTTTATGACAACTCCTAAGGCTGATCATTGGATGTCAGCAAAGCATGTGCTTCGTTATGTGAAGGGCACTTCAAATTATGGACTTTTGTACTCTTAAAGTTCTAATCCTAAACTCAGTGAGTTCACAGATTCAGATTGGGCAGGCTCTGTTGATGATAAAAAGTCAACTTCTGGATATGTGTTCAATTTGGGATCCGGTGCAGTCACATGGACCAATAAGAAGCAACAGGTAGTTTTTCTCCTATACAAAGGGATTGTTAAGGTAGGATGTGAAGCTGTTTGGCTTCATCAGATGTTTGGGGATATGTAGATGTCTGACTACTTTGTTTTTTGATAACGAAGGCGTTATCAAGTTAGCATGAAATCCAGTCTTCCATGAACGAACCAAGCATGTGGATGTTCATTGTCATTACATACGATAGCTGGTTGAAGATGGGACATTAGATTTGCAGTATGTTCCTATCACAGATCAGACTGCAGACATCCTCACCAAGCCTCTTGGTCCTAATAAGTTTGTCAAATTCAGAGAACAACTTGGTGTTCTAGATAGATCAACCATTAAGGGAGGGTATTACAATAATAGATAATTGTCTATTACTAGATAATGGTAATCTATTGTAAATATCTAGTTAGCTTTATCTTTTTTTAGCTTTCTCTGTTAGAATAGAATGTTTCTATTCTTTACGATCGTTTCTTAAGGAAACATCGTTTTATTCTTTTGTATATATTGACCTTTCGGTCTCTGTTAATAACAAGCAAGTATTTTACCAATTACTTCGTAATATAATTCTCCCAACTTGCCCAATCAAAATTCAGGAATTTAATGGAGATGTGGATGCTTGGCAAGGGTGGCAAGGGTTTTCAACGCATGGGGATGAAGGGAGTACGTTAGGAGGGAGAGAAGCAAGTGAAAAGGGGGGTAGGTGGCGATGGAGCTCTAATTTTAGAAGCACCATTTTTATACATTTTCATATCTTTTCTTTATTTATGTCGTGTCTATGACAATGACAAGAGTTTACATGCCATATACTGATGATTATAAGGAATCAAATTATATGAGGAAGGGAGCAATGTGAAGGTTTGAGTGAGCTATCAGAAGCTGTTGAAGTGCCAAAAAAGAAAGTATTAGCTTTGTTCTCTCCAAGCTACTAAGTTTTTCCAAACAACTAAATTCGAATGGGCAGAGGCAGGAATTCAAGTTTGTAGATAGGAATGTAACATGCTGAATTTTCTTATTCATTGAAAGAACTAGAATTATCTTTATCTGGATTAGGATTTCAATCTGAAACTTATGAGGACACTCACGGTTAAGATGTGTAAAAATCACAATTTGGAAATACTTTTCTTTTGTGCCTTGAGATCCAGAGATTACAGAACTATTAGAATGTTGAACGTGCAGAGACAAAAACATTGATGGATGAGATTAGTCAAAGTTGAGATGAATTGACATAAGCAAACCTACACAGACCTGCAGAATGGCATTTGACATAGATAAAGTCAAAAGATGTCGGAAGAACAAAGGCAACTATATATACAGATAAAGACAGGGGAAAGAAGTTGTCAAAGACATGTATTTGGCACTACATGGGAGTGTGTCTAGTGATGAAAAACTTTCATCCAAGTCTACAAATGTAAACAAATTGGAGAGAGTTGTGTAAGACAATGGTACAGATCAGCATACGCTTGAAATGGTTACATGGAAGAAGAGAGTTCCAATACAACAAACTATTATTTTCAGAGTCTTCAAATAAGAAAGATAGCAACAGAGATGTTTGAAGGAGGCACAATGGCTGTTTGGATAGAAGGATTTGTGGATTTCTGAGATACTGAGAGCCTTATCCAGTTTGGACGGGTTTTGCTAGAGAGAAGCCATTAAAACGTTATTTCCTACCAATCGCTGTTCAGCGGTTCATTTCTAACATTTTCTTTTGTTTCATTGCAGGAACTATGGATATACATGTTAGAGGCATATTTGCGTGAGTTAATGTTATGGAGATTTGAAGCATAAGATGGAGGATGCGTGCGAGGAAACAAACCATATAAGAAGAAAATTCTCGTGCGCATCGATCTTGGCCAAGCATGAAGGGTATATGCATTGGAAGGAACGCAACACTTGTGTGATGTGGAACGTCAGGTTATATGGGTGTCCACGCATAAAGCAAAATATTCAAAACTGATTGCCAGTATTTGAATGCAGAAGTCACATAACCGATGATCACATTAATTAAAAGTTATATTAATGTTTCATGTTTGGTTAGTTGTCATGAAAAGGTGTGATCTTTAAAAAGAGCAACTGACACCTTTTACCTTTTATAAATATAAGATGTAAAATTAGACAAGAGACAATATTCATTCTTATATTTTAAAATTTTACCTATCCTATGCTCTTATGATGTATTATATTTTTCAATGGGCGGAGAAATGAATTTTTGAACTAAGCTCATGGATTTGAGTTAGTGGGTGGATTTTGTGCGATCCGGATATGTTCGCAATAGATGGATCATCTGTAAGGAGTGTCTTTATTGTGATTTTATTTCCGACATTATTATTTATTTTAAATTTTGAAGTTTTAAATTATTAATAAGTTGTGTCTTTTATAAATGTTTTTAAAAATTATTTTCTATAAATATTTTAATATTTGGATAAGTGGACTGGGTCATTATTGCATTTTAGACTTGATAAACATAAATATTGTGAAATATTTAATTATTTTCATATTGATGTCTAATTTGTCTCCACAGGAGCTAAAGTGCATTTTAGACGAGTTTAAATTGCGTTTATATAATTCATCCGTCGTGTCAAAATTATTAAAATTGTTTATAGTTTAAATATATTAAAATTAATAAAGTTGTACGTCTCAACTTATGATATTGACTCTGATTGCCCATTTAATTAAAGCACTGGTCTTTACTCTTGAGTCATAATCCATATGTTGGCAACTGTTTCATTTCTTTCCTTTGAAGGACTAATATATTCATTTGTTGCAATCATCTCTAATAATCACTTTTATTTAAAAAACATTCATATAATTATTTACTTTTATTCTTAATTTGTAATTTGCAATCTTAAATCTTCTATAATTCTTGCCGTTTTGAAAGTTTTCATCGCATTCACATTCTAATAAATCTGCTATAAGCATCTTGGATCTAAGGTTGTTGTCTAGGATCAGGTATACCCACTGACGGAGCCTTAATTTTTGGCTTCCATTTTTAGCAATCTCAAATCTTTAATCATAAAATTGATGATATTTTACAATATGCCAAAATCAGAATGCAAGTCTTGTAAAAAGTGTCTACCTTCAGAAGATATCATGCACTTGGAGCAAATCCAATACACTTAGCAATATCTAGCAAAGATGGACATTTAGAAATGATACAGGAGTCGCTGAAAGTGGATTCTTATGCCTGTTATACGAAGGGAATGACACCTATTCATGTTGCAAAAAGAAAGGGCATCCTTACATTCCTAAGGAAGTACTAAATTTCAGACTAGATTGTATTAGACTGGGTGATCAAAAGCATAAGATGAACATTCTGTACTTGGTCATGCATTGAATCTCAATTTTAAGGCAGTCAATAAATTATGTCACACTGTGTTGGATATAATACAGATTAAAAGGGGCTACTCATTTGCACAACTCTCCGTCTGGAGAGCAGTGAGAGAAAGAGGGATCGTTGATACAAATCTAAAGAGAAACTATGTTCATGTGATCTAAAGAGTAATGATCTTGAACTGTGTTGCAAGTTCGGCAGGTATTTGAGGCTCCTAAGGACTGCAGAAAGCATGTGATGGAACAGTACACGTGCCTGGAGTTGTTTTGATCGCAGAGAGGCATACAACCAAAAATGTGCCTCTTCAAACTAAGGCCAGGAAATATAAATATATTTTTATTTTTTCTTTGATTCAGATAAATCATTTTTCTGAAATCTGCATACAGTGATTATATGAGACAGAACTTCCAAACATGGTTAATGATGATACAAAGAAATGGTTAGCAAATCATTATAGCAGTCCGCATAGATATCAAAAAATGGTTGACTGCTTGAAGAAACCTTGCTATTCAAAATAGTCATCACATAAATTTTGGTTTCCACAGTTTTGTTCATGTATGACATGGACTTTGAGTTGAAGATTATTAGCGTTTCATTTTCAGTGATGAATCCAAAGAAATCTTGAACAGACATGATATGTCTTCCAAGATGTTAAAAGCCTTGTATGGTATTTGTGAAAGGAGATATTCGATTGAACAAATCTCACACAACCTTTTCTACCAAGTAAAGATAAATGGACATTCTGTGGATTGAGGGACAGTTTTCTTTTGGACTAGAGGAAACTAGAAGGACTCCTCGATTATTATCCATCCACCATCGATTTAAATCTTATGTGATTATTAATGTCTGATGCATTTTTAATGTTGCTGCAGGTTCTAAAGAGGAAAACGGGAGACTAGTTATATACACAAGGATATGCGATAAGAGCACAGTGATTAACGGATAGATCCAAGCATCCAAGTTTCTATGCATTCCACTGTAGAAATTTTATTTTCTTGGCTGGAGTTCAAGGACAGTACAGGCCTGACTGAGGGTTTGCAGCATTGGAACTCCCAGCTTATGTTTTAAAGTGTCTGGAATTACATGTTGGAAGGAGGAGCCCTCGCTAGTATTGAAGCCCACTTGTGTGATTCTCACCGTTTGCGAATAGATCAAAAGAGGAGTTACCATGGATTGTTGATTACGGAAAGGATAAAAATAGTGGCAATCAAAGTATAAAGTTCGAACAGATGTGGAACCTGCGCGGAAGGAAGGGGCTGAGCATCCAAGTCTTTACGGGTTTCACTATGCCGATGAAATACTTCGCCGTAGAAAGAAGAAATTATTTCCTCCCACTATAGTCTTGGCCTGAATCTCACCACAAATTTGTGCATCGGGAGTTTTATAATTCAGACAATTAAACTATAGGAAACAATTGATTAATCTTCTTAAGAGCCCAATAAGGTACAAGGCCTAAAATTATTAAACCACCGGGATTATATTAAAATTTTATATTGGTGGTTATTTCTCATGAACAGGTGTGATGTTTTATGAACACCTTTCAAAACTTATAAAATGACATGTAAAATCAATTGAGAGAGACAATAGTCATTTTAATTTTTTTTTACCTATCCTATGCTCAATAATGTATTATAATCTTTTATTGGCGGAGAAATGAAGTTTTGAACAAAGCCCGTGGATTGAATTACGGAGCAAATCTATATGCGATTTTGGAATTGAAATGCAGTAAATAGATCATCTGTAAGGAGTGTCTTTATTTGTGATTTTATTTCCGTCAAAGTTATTTATTTTAAATTTTGTAGTTTTAAATTATTATTATTTTGTGTCCTTGATAGATGTTTTTTATTAATTTCTATAAATATTTTAATATTCAGATAAGTAGACTGGGTCGTTATTGCATTTTAAATTAGATAAACATAAATATTGTAAAATATTTAATTATTTTCGTATTTATGTCTAATTTGTCTCTGCAGGAGTTAAAGTGCATTTTAGACTAGTTTAAATTGTGTTTATATAATTGATTTGTCGTGTGTGAATTATTAAAATTGTTTATAGTTAAAATATATTAAACTTTATAAAGTTGTATGTTTCAACTTATAATATTGACTCTGATTGCCCATTTGATTAAGCACTGGTCTTTTACTCCTGATTCATAATCCACATGTTGGCAACTGTTTCATTTCTTTCCATTGAAGAAATAATATATTCATCTGTTGCATTAATCTATAATTATTCCTTATTTAAAACATTATCACATTTATACAATCATTTATTCACAAATCGCAAAGTTTGAAGTTTTCAATAATTCTTGCCATTTTGAAAGCTTTTGTTGTATTCGCTTTCTAACCAATCTGCTATATGCATCTTGGATATAAGGTTGTTGTCCAAAATTAGGTACACCCACCTCGGTTTTGCAGAGCTGGAAGCGCAGGAGATTTAGATCACGTCGATTGATTTCGTCAAGTTGGCCTTAACCGATTGGATATCCCAGCGTCGAGCAGGCAAGGCTCGTAGGATTCCAATTTGCAGTTTTGGGAACCAACACCCGCCTTAGTGTTGCAGAGCCAGAAGCCCAGGGGATTTGGATCACATTGATTGATCTCGTCAAGTTGGCCTTAACCGGTTGGATATCCCAGCGTCAAGCAGGTAAGGCTCGTAGGATTCCAACCTGCGGTTTTGGGAACCAACAGATTGGCGACTCTACTAGGGAAAGTTGTAGAATAAACCCTAAGAGTTTATGATTGTAGACTAGTAAGAGTTAGATTCTATTTAATTTGTTAAAACATTTTGAGATATTTCAAATTCTAATTAGTTTTTTAGAGTACATTTTAATTTCCTTGAAGATTTGATTTCTCATATTTATTTTATAAATCTTAAATTGCTTTAATTATAAAGATTTGATCTTGTAGAAGCATTGTATGTTTTTCTTTAAGCTTTTTCTGTAGATTCGATCTTTGGTGAGGTATACTTTGTTGGAAGGAAGAACTTAGATTCCTGAAGATTATTCATTTCCTCCATTTGGAGGTGGCGACTCTATTGTATTTTGATTGGTACTTTAATAGGAGGAGTACCTGGACTATCAGTGACTCTGCTAAGGGAGAAGACTTAGAAGGAAATTGTAGATGGATTTTCAAATGTATCGATCATTTGAAAGAAAGCCTTTTGTTCCAGATGGCATTAGGCCATTGGATTTCAGCAAGTTTGATTATGAACCTTACAAGTTATCTCCAAATCTTTCGCAACTAGTACCAAAGTTCCATGGAGAATGGTATGAATAGGCAATTCGACATTTGGGTGCATTTTACTCATTTATAGAAGATAGTGAAATTTGTGCGGAAGATCAAGTAATGAAATTGTTTGCCAGGACTTTGAAGGATAATGCAAGATATGCATATGAATCATTACCCACACAATTTATTTTGTCTTGGAAAGAATTTGAAGGATGGTTCCTATTTGAATTTGATGATGCAAGCCATGAAGAAGAGATGTATTATGAACAAGATGAAAACCAAAGCTGCAACATGGAAGAGGATCTTGATATGTCTCTACTTGATGCTTTCCTCAATATAAAAAGATATGAAGGTGAGACTTCAGCACATTTGTTTTTAAGGATGATGAACGCTTGCCATGAGATTCCATTGAACTTCAAACCTCCTTACATGGAATTTATAAACAAAGTTGTTAGGTTGAGAATCTCGCCGAAGGATCCTGATGTGAAGCTTCTTCTTCAAATATGGGATCAAGCTATTAAAGATGAAGCAAAGGATGCCAAAGAAAAGGAAGAACATAATGATGTTTTAGATTCAAATGTAGAAGAAATTGAAGAAGAATCCAATCATGATGAGACCGGTAAGGAATTAGACTATGAAGAACATGGAAATGATGAGGATTCTCTCAGTGTGGATGAGATTTCGATCTTGTTAGATATGGAATATCAAAAGTATGTTGAAAGGGGTGGTCAAATTTTTCTTCTAGTGTATAAAGAAAATCAGATCAAGGAGAAACAAATTGATGTGTCCTGTGAAACATTTAATGAATAGGAAAATCTGATTTCTACAAAAGCATGTTGCTCTCATGAGGAGGAAACCAATGAACCAGAAGGATCATGCACTTCTCAAGAGGATGGCATATTTGTTGAAGATGTGTATTGTGGTCTAAGTACACGAAGAGATTTACTTGGGTACAACTTTAAAAAATTTTCATATCCCGTATATGATGGATTAACAGAAAAGAATGAAAAATATAACTCTTATACCCTTCTGGAGCTTGAGGAAAATGCAAAATTCAGGGAGAGGAAGAAAGTATATACAAGGTAGCATATGAATGTGAGAAGATTTCAAATGAAAGTTCTCATAAAGATATTCCCAAGGTTGCTTTCTTGAATTCATTGTTTGTAGAAGATCTTTTATGCAATCATAAATATCAGCACTATCACATACCTAATGATTTTGAAGTTGACTCTATTGCCTGAATGAGCAGAGGCACTAGTCTTTTTATTATTGAAGTCAGAAAATCTATATATTCCTTCTACAAGCATCAAATTTATTATTCAATTATTCAAAACATTCAACCATTATCCAATATCCAATTTCATTTTGATCGAGTTTGAGGACTTTGCTAGCCAAAGAACTCAAGAAGTTTAACTTCGCTATAGAAAAGCCTTGAACCAGACAGTTAATGTTTGAGGTGAAGATTTACCTACCTGGGTGTAGCGAAGCTTGAAGTGCAGGGGAATCGAGAAGTATTCTCGTTCGTTGGCCAGAATTGATTGAGAAGTCCTATTGGAAAAGAGGCAGGCTCTTGGATTTCCAATCTGCAGTTTTGGGAACCAACAGATTGGCGACTCTACTGGGGAGTTGACAAAATTCATAATATATATTTAATAGATGAGACATCTCCTAGTTTATCATATGAACAAGAAATGCAATCATATGAGCATGATTCTGAATATCTTCCAAATTTCATAGCTGACCAAATTCTTGGTAAAAGAAAAGTTGCATCCCTTGAAGAAGACCCATCTTCAAACGCATTTTATGATAAACATTTGCAATTAAAATATAAAGATGAGATGGAACCGAATGTACATAATAAGGAGGAAGTGTTGGAAGTTAGTCCTGAAATTTTTTCAAATATCTCAATTAATCAGATTTTTGACAAAATTGGAGTAATAATGTTTGAATGTGGGTTATATTCAAAATCTTCTTGTGAAGAGAATTGTTCAGAATGTGGGGCAGATTGTGTGCAAAAGGAAATTCAGACAAAGGTGACTCATTCTGATGCAAATATGATTGATTACATACTTACGAACCTTCAATTCAGCAAAGATCACAACTTAATGACTTCTCAATAGCAAAACAGTCAAATATCAAGGATTGCATTCATGAAGCAGAGATAGTGAGTATTGTTCATAAAAGTGATGCATGTGATACAGGTAAGAAGTATGAGCGGCATACCGAGGTAAGTACCCCTGAAGACTCTATGATAACATTTGTTAATAATATGCTTAAGGAATTTCTTTCACGTTTTCATCATCCTACTTTTGAGGATTATTCTTTTATGTATACTAATCAAATCAATGAAGTAAGAAATCACTTGCTTGAATTAAATAATCAGATTTATTTCTTTTTAAAAGATCCTATTTATAAGGCATATGCAAAATCTAATCTTGAAAAGGAGATGCAGATGTCATGTAATGATTTCTTTCTAGTATTTGTTAATGAATCAGATTTTAGTAAGGAACAGCACAGTGCATCTAATTCAGCAAGGTTCAAAGTGTTGCATGATCAGAATCGGGTGTTCGGTAGAGGAAAGGTGCAGTGTTTAGTTGTGGGGGCCCTGGGGCCACCCAAATTTCACCTTGCATCATACTAAGCATGGATGCTTGGTTTGCTTTTCCAGAGATAGCTGGAATTCTCACTATGCTCACAAGGAGTATAGTCCCCAATGAGAGCCATTGATGGAGCTCTAATTTTAGAGGCTCCATTTTTATACATTTTCATAACTTTTTGTTATTTATGTCATGTCTATGACAATGACAAGAGTTTACATGCCATATATTGATGATTATAAGGAATCAAATTATATGAGGAAGGGAGCACTGTGAAAGTTTGAGTGAGCTATCAGAAGTTGTTGAAGTGCCAGAAAAGGAAGTATTAGTTTTCTTCTCCCCAAGCTACTAAGTTTTTCCAAACAACTGAATTCGACTTGGCAAAGGCAAGAATTCAAGTTTGTAGACAAGAATGTAACATGCTGAATCTTCTTATTCATCGAAAGAACTTGAATTATCTTTATCTAGATTAGGATTTCAATCTGAAACTTATGAGGACACTCACAGTTAAAATGTGTAAAAATCACAATTTGGAAATACTTTTCATTTGTGCCTTGAGATCCACAGATTGCAGAACTATTAGAATGTTGAACTTGCAGAGACAAAAACATTGATGGATGAGATTAGTCAAAGTTGAGATGAATTGACATAAGCAAACCTACACAGACCTGCAGAATGACATTTGACACAGATAAAGTCAAAAGATGTCGGAAAAACAAAGGCAACTATATATACAGATAAAGACAGGCGAAAGAAGTTGTCAAAGACATGTATTTGGCAATACATGAGAGTGTGTCGAGCGATGAAAAACTTTCATCCAAGTCTACAAATGTAAACAAATTGGAGAGAGTTGTGTAAGACAATGGTACAGATCAGCATACGCTTGAAATGGTTACATGGAAGAAGAGAGTTTCAAGACAAGAAACTATTATTTTCAAAGTCTTCAAATAAGAAAGACGGCAACAAAGATGTTTGAAGGAGGCACAACAGCTGTTTGGACAAAAGGATTTGTGGATTTTTGAGATACTGAGAGCCTGTTCCAGTTTGGACGGGTTTTGTTGGAGAGAAGCCATTAAAATGTTATTTCCTACCAATCGCTGCCTAGTGGTTCATTTCTAACATTTTCTTTTGTTTCATTGCAGGAACTATGGATATACGTGTTAGAAGCATATTTGCGTGAGTTAACGTTATGGAGATTTGAAGCATAAGATGGAGGATGCGTGCCAGGAAACAAACCATATAAGAAGCAAATTCATGCACGCATCGATCTTGGCCAAGCATGAAGGGTATATGCGTTGGAAGGAACGTAGCACTTGTATGATGTGGAACATCAGAGTATATGGGTGTCCATGCATAAAACAAAATATTCAAAACTGATTGCTGATAATTGAACGCAGGAATCACATAACCGATGATCACATTAATTAAAAGTTTTATTAATGTTTCATGTTTGGTTAGTTATCATGAGAAGGTGCGATCTTTAAAAAGAGCAACCGACACCTTTTACCTTCTTATAAATATAAGATGTAAAATTAGACAAGAGACAATATTCATTCTTATATTTTAAAATTTTACCTATCCTATGCTCTATGATGTATTATAGTTTTCAATGGGCAGAGAAATGAATTTCTGAACTAGGCCCAAGGATTTGAGTTGGTGGATTTTGTGCGATCTAGATATGTTCGCAATAGATGGATCATCTATAAGGAATGTCTTTATTGTGATTCTATTTTTGACATTATTATTTATTTTAAATTTTGGCGTTTTAAATTATTAATAAGTTATGTACTTTATAAATGTTTTTATTATTATTTTCTATAAATATTTTAATATTCAGATAAGTGGACTGGGTCATTATTGCATTTTAAACTTGATAAACATAAATATTGTGAAATATTTAATTATTTTCATATTTATGTCTAATTTGTCTTCGTAGGAGTTAAAGTGCATTTTAGACTAGTTTAAATTGCGTTTATATAATTCATCCGTTGCGTCAAAATTATTAAAATTGTTTATAGTTTATATATATTAAAATTTATAAAGTTGTACGTCTCAACTTATGATATTGACTCTGATTGCCCATTTAATTAAAGCATTGGTCTTTACTCTTGATTCGTAATTCATATGCTGGCAACTGTTTCATTTCTTTCCTTTGAAGAATTAATATATTCATTTGTTGCAATCATCTGTAGTAATCACTTTTATTTAAAAAACATTCATATAATCATTTACTTTTATTCTTAATTTGTAATTTGCAATCTTAAAGCTTTCTATAATTCTTTCCGTTTTGAAAGCTTTCATCACATTCACGTTCTAATAAATCTGCTATAAGTGTCTTGGATCTAAGGTTGTTGTCCAGGATTAGGTATACTCGCCTCGATTTTGCAGAGCTAGAAGCACAGGGGATTTGGATCACATTGATCAATCCCGTCAAGTTGGCCTTAACCAGTTGGATATCCCAGCATCGAGCAGGCAAGGCTCGTAGGATTCCAATCTGTGGTTTTGGGAACCAACAAGTGGAGTTAGATGCAAGGGGGAGTGTAATGATTGACTTAAAAGGTAACATTACTTTTTCCCTCCCACTTGTATGACAAGGTCCCATTCGAATGCTCTATCAAGTCAGTACATTAGGTCACATGGGAACTTAGGACATGAAGAGGGGTAGATCATTACTATATTATGCATTCATGTCTCACTTGTTAATATTTATTCTAAAATTTAAACAAAAGAATCTTTAGGAGCATATACTCTGTTGAAAAATCTAGAGGATGAATTAATTTCCTCTCCCATACATTTTCTAGAGAGCAATTTTGCTCCTCCCAAAAAATGTATGGAGCATATAATTTTCTTACTTTCCACTTAGCTTTCTAACAGGGTTTGTTTTTAATACCATTTTATCAAAGGTCATGGTATAGTAGTGTGTTGATTTAGTTATTAATTATGGTGATTTACTATCTAATTAATTATTTTACACAGTTCTAATGATCACATTTTAAATTTGCTAATCTATTTGATCAAGTGAATCTAAAAGGATGAGTTCATTAGTATAGTATCTTATTAATGTGATCTTCTTTTCAAGAGAAAAAACTATAGAGGGTATTGGATTTAACAACTAATCATATTACAACATTATTTGATATAACCTAGAGTGCAACATTATATTGAAGGATCTCCCATCTGATAGAGTCTTTTTTCGTATAAGTCAATTTCCACTACATTCTTGAAAACAACATGAAAATCATTTCAATCATAAAACATGATATTTTCTTCTAAATTCCTTTCACGAACTATGTGACTCAATGAAATTGGAACACTTGATCACAACGACCATGAACTCCTCTCTTACAAGGTTCCAGTAAGAACTTCAAGAACCCCCAAGCTATCCAACAAGAATCCACGAACCTGCAATTACACATAGAATCAACCATGGAGAACTCACCTCCCATCCCAGGTCTCAAGGAGACCACCCACCAAGCTTGGAGAAACCATAACCAACGGGTGACAATCAAGTCCAATTACAACAACATAAACTGCAACAAGAACACCCATCCAAGGTTTGCACAATGGGATTCACCTTGAACCCATAACAAAGGGGTAAAGGTGGACTACCATGTAGGAGATTGCCAAATGTAAAACATATAATAACCATGCCATTTCCAAGGCTAGAATTCACATAAAATTTCCTTACTTACTCCTCCTTATCTCCCCCAAAGCAAAGTCAATAAAATTGGCATGCAAGGGCCCATACACCTTGCATTTCTTCTCTCCTCTTCGTGAGAAGACACTCTACACTTCCATGGAGTCCAACCAACCCCTTCCCCCATACTTGGCCACTTCTTCCCTATCCAAAGGTGAGTAATGCCATTACACCCTTAACAAAACTCCCTCATTCAAATCAAAAGATGAACACAATAAGAATGAAATCAAAGCAAAATCCCATCCCCTTACATTACAACAACACAAAATACATTGAACACATATACAAGAGAATAAAATAACATACTAATCTATTTGCAAGCAAGAACAAGAATTCCATGGCAATGGAAGTAACCAACCTTCACTAGTGTTATGGTATAATGATGTTTGAGAAGAGCTCAATTCCTTTTGCTTCCTTTAATCCAAAACCCTAATGTCTCTAAAAGTAGAGAGTGGGTGAACACCCTCTAACTCCTCAAAGTGCCTCTAAAAAGGCCTCCAAATCCTTCCCACCCATTGACATTAAATTAAGAAATGATCCCTTAGTCCTTTGGCTTTCACTTGTTCCCTATCATAAATGCAAGATTGGAAAGGAGTGTGGGTTTGGGGAAAGGTCAAGAGTCCAGTCAATTTTCGCAACATGTGGGAAATGGGATATTAAAAGGGTCAACAAGGCCACTAGGGGTTTCTAGTAGTGTCAGTAAATGTTCCTAACCCATACCCCTAACACTGAGGTACTTAGATTTTGCTAAAATTGGCTCCTAGGAGCATTTATTGGCCTCTAAAAGTGACTAAAAAAGTAAATAAATCCAAATAACCTAATTGGTGAGAATTTACAAGTATCTCAAATCAAAGGGGTTTAATTAGGTTCCTAATAGGTCAGTCTGGTTTAGGATTACATTGCCAACCTTAGTAAATTTGTTGTTACACATACACATGACAAGTGTCAAGTGACACTATAAAATCACATCACACAACATTTGACATGTCACTAATTACATATGAAACACCTAATACATACATACAAATTATGATCATGAATTAAATCACATAACAATGAGGTTCAAATCTCTTCATTAGAATTAACCTTGGCTTTACAATTTGCACATTTGGTTGGTTATCATCTCTCTAATAATTTCCATGGTAACTTTCCTGCACACTCAATTGAATATTAGTAGCTTGATAAAATCACATGTATATATAAATCAAATTGCATAATAAATTGACTAAATATTCTACATTCTTTTTGTAATAACTGTTCCATTTTTGCACCTGATAAACATATTTGATTGCATAATTGAAATACCATAACATATTCATCAATTTGAATTAAACTTCTGAAATAATCATCGTAATGCATGCATATACCTAAAACATCATAAACATCATCAGTAGAGCATATTGAACTATTTGAATGCATATAACCTAATCATCAAGGTACCGTAAATAAACATCATCATCATAAGGTAAAACACCATCTAGCATCGTTGGTACAAATCAATGTTTAAACAGTCAAACAATGTAGCAAGTCTCAAATCATAGGGTATCAAAACATGAACACATCAAATGATACCAATTTCCATTAGAGCACCTAAACCATAAAACCTCAACTCATATCCGTTATCGTAATCATCTAAATCTATAACTTCTATCACCTAGTTATATGGATGTATCTTAGAGAACACATTCAATGTTTATGATTTAAACCATAATTTCGAGCAATCAAATAACTCATCTCATACAGAAATATAACCTCTTGTACATAATACCCTAACAACCTTAACACATTGTAATGTACTTTTAATATTTATAATTAAGCTACTTAATGACACTTCTAGTGAGTTGATAATCTTTGTCTTCGTATTTTTAATGATTCATAAGAGGGTAAGTATCAAGTTATCTTATTGCAACAATCATCAAAACATTATATGTAAGATAGCCATAATTATCATAATGTCCTCTACATGTTTTCTAGCAAGAGCAACAACATTTTCCCATACCATTGCCTTGTTGTGCTCATATATCCATTTTAATCTCCTTTAAATGATTTAACAAAGAAATTCTTATTTAAACAAGTACATATGAGGAGGTGTCTTACACTGAGTGTGTATTTAGATGCATTAGTTTGAATTTTTATGGGCTATGCAATGCCAAGAATTACCAAAATAGCTGTTGCATAGAGGTGCTGCTTGAGCTTCTCAATTACACACTATTGTACATTTGTCCAATAGAAAGCTCCCTTAATGTGAGTGATTTGTTTGAATAACTTAGTGATTTGTGACAACTGGAGAATCTAGTAAAAAAATTTGCAAGTTTCAGAAAGTTGTACAATTCAGTGGTCTTGTGTAGGGCTGACTAGTCTAAAATGAACCTGATTTTCTTTGGATCTACATTGATGCTTTTGTGCTCAATGACATAGCTTAGATATTGATTTTGTGTTGTTTTAAAGGAAGACCTGCAGAAGCTGGTCTACAAATTGTGTTGGTTCAGAGTATCTGAGATGCTTGAGATGTGCTACACATGCGCCACCCAAGGCTTGCTGAAGATGAGAATGTAAGCCAAGTAAAGGAGTTGGTGAGTGGTGCTGGATTTCATTCATTAGGGTCATGAATGTTGCTGGCATGTTGGTCAAATTGAAAGGTATACCGTATAACCATCCATTTGTATTGTTGTATTTCAAATGTTTTTATGATTAATTGGGACTTGATATCCTAACTTGAGGCTAATCTTTTTGAAGTATTGTACATTGTGGAGCTGATCCAAGAGGTCGTTGATGTGCTGAGGGGGTACCTATGTTTCTGATTTCACCATGACCTAGTTGAGTGTGTGATAGTCAATGCAGCGGCACCATATGCCATATTTCTCTGGCACAAGGACTACTGGAATGCAACTCGAAGAAGGGCTAGGTGGACACAATCTACTTTCTGTAATCAATATGTTGAGATATTTTTGCCGCATTACAAGTTGTCAGACATGTAGTATTTCCAAATCAAATCCAAACATGATTTCACCCAACAAAGTGTTCACTTTCTTTGCAATGAACAAGTTCCTTCTGGATTTCCTAGGTGCCTTGGGGAAGATATACATGTTAGCTTTTTCCCATATACTCATTGATTACCCATTTTGTCACTGTGGCACCAATGCTTGTTTGCAGCATATTTGTCCTTCTATTGAGTTCTTAACATTGTACATGAAGGCCATGAAGGAATGCCTAATAGAACACAACAACCAAGAACATGGCTGCTGCATAATGATATAAGGTCATGGTGGTCTACTCTATCTATATATGGATCAATGGAATCTGGCATCTCCAAGCATGTTGGGCAAGTGCAATACTACAATTTTGCACCTCTAAAGTTAATCTTGCTGACTAGTTATTTCAAGCATTGGGCCATTGACTTTGCAGGTTCCTTTATATGACTATAGAATGGAATAAAAACATTTTGGTTGTTATTGATTGTCATCAAATGACTTGAAGATGAAAACCAATGATGCTGCAACCATTATGATTTTTTTGCACTTCACAAGGTTTCTGTCTATTAGAAATTCAATGTGATTGTAGAACACATTTAACTTTCATACAATAAAGGGGCGAACTGAGAAATCTGTGGTCTAGCACTGCATAACCAAGCCTTTTCTGTGCAGGGAAATGGAATGGCTGAGAAATTTGTGATCTAACACTGGACATCCATGGTTTGCTGTAATGTTTATGCGAGGAAATGGAATGGTTGTAAGTTTGTAAGCACTGCATATCCATAGCCTGTTACAAATACATGTAATCATGTGGCATGAAACTTGTTTTGGATGATTACTTTTGTGCTTGCAGATGTTTTACAAAGTAGCTATGGGTACTATGCCCTTTTCAAGTGGGTAGAAAGGTGCACCATTTGAGTTCTATATTCCATCTTTCTGAAATTAGTTAGGTGACTGATGGTTGGATGAATTCCCTCTAGATCATCACTACTGGTACCTGCACCACCTACACTATTGGAGCATTAATATTGAACTCCTGAAAGACACACATGATGCCAAATTGCAGGAATGTCCTTTTAATGCCAAAGGTTGGATGCTACTCTATGAGCTTTGCTACCACAAATGCTTGGAAGCTCAAGATACATTGGTCTGTGCCCTATCTCATTCATGCAGAACTGGATGATGACATGTATGATTTGAACATAATTGTTCTATTAGGCTACCGCAATGAATGTGTATTGAAGATATATCACCAGTAAGCATTGTTGTGTGACACTAAGATGCATATTTTTTGGCTGCAGGTGAAGCCAACAACTAAAACTAATTAACTGTGCCAAGTCGGAGGCTGGGATTTGATATTGCTGTAATGCTGTGCTTTAGCTTATATTCAGAATGATAATATATTCTGTACATTGTCCATAAACGGTGTTGCCACTATTTTGCTAGTACAAGTGCCTGTTGCATTGTTGATTCACACTTGCTGCAGTTGTCAACAATTTAAAAATTTTTGTAGGTTGGTAATGCCGTGGAACTCTCAATTCACCAGAATGTTGCAAGTCTCTTTTGCAGCTCCCTTAAAAAAACGTACATATGGCTGGACACACCTCTATCACGTGCAGTCATTCACAATTGACACACATTACATAACAACATTGTTGACAACCCCACTAACTAATATTTATGGCAAATTTGGTTGACATAAACACCAAGGATAATTGGAAACAGTGCCTTGTCATTTTTATTAGACAATATTCAATGACCTAAATGTCACTAATAATATTTCTTATGCGTTATAAATAATCACATAAAAGTCAACTTGATTTGATAATTTAATCACATAATTCACATTTTAACTTAATTTCCAAAGATCACTCAGACGGACATGGCTTTGTGATCAATTCATATTTTGAATTTAATAATTTAATTATCGCAGTAGCAGTTTTTTAACCTTGCCATACTGTTTTCATCTGTGGCCTTCGTAATTATCAATTGTGATTTCAATTACAGGCTGCTCCTTCCTTCCTTATCAATAATATGACAGCAATCATCTAAAACAATTTAACTGTTAAAATATATTGATAAGTAGGAGATAATTTTCACAGCAAGTCAAATTGTGATATTGCTATCAAGATTTAATTGTGTGATTTTGAGTCAAACTCATTGATCCATCATGTTTCATGAGTAGTGATTCAACATGAATCCATCTCTCATGAGAATAAATGGAACACTTAGCACTCATTGGATCTAGGTGATGCTCACAGGGGTGAAGCACTGAGACTTCCTGGGAGGTCAACCATCCCAGAGTTACTCTAGCCTGAGTGCGCTTAACTACAGAGTTTCCTACATGGTTAAACCCAAAGCTTGCAACCCCATTTGCAAAACCTTCACTAAGTGTTGTGCCTTATGAACCATTCATTACAAAGCCCCTTAAGCTCATTAGTTGATAAGTAGGAGCTAATTTCCATAGCAAGTCAAATTGTGATATTGCTATCAGGATTTAACTGTGTGATTTTGAGTCAAATTCATTGGCCCATGTTTCATGACTAGTGATTCAACATGAATCCATATCTCATGAGAATAAATGGAACACTTAGCACTCATTGGATTTAAGTGATGCTCATAGGGGTGAAGCACTGGGACTTCTTAGGAGGTCACCCATCCCAGTACTACTCCAGCCAAAGCGCACTTAACTACAGAGTTTCCTCCATGGTTAAACCCAAAGCTTGCAACCCCATTTGCAAGACTTTCACTAAGTGTTGTGCCTTATGAACCATTCATTAGAAAGCCTCGTAAGCTCATCAATTGATAAGTAGGAGAAAGCCCCTTAAGTGTTGTTAAAATATATGTTAACTGTTAAATTAGACCTTGAATTCCTTACAACAACCTACTGCTTACCTCTGTATATGAACCTCCCTTTCGAACTTTGATGACTTCACGTGAGCTATCGAATTTTCTTTATTAATTATTATTATTTACTTCAAATAAAACATGTTGATGATTTCTTGTGACTTTTGAATTACTTTTTTCCTTGTAATTTTTTCTTGCACTATTGAATTTCTTATTTTTGTTGATACTTATGAAAACATAAAACTCTGTTACTACAATGAATTAAATTCTTCCGAGTTGCTAATATATATTAAAATGTATCCATTGCTGTTTATAGTATGTGATTTGTTTGAAATACTACTGCTATATGCTCTGTAAATTCTCTAATTCAATGAATTAATTATTTATTGCTCATGTTGTGGCTAAACTTGAAATTGTAGTGTATAAAAAATTGTTGTTAATTGCTGAAGCCTAAACATAAAACCATTTTCTTTTTTGTGTTTTTTTTTTCCCTTGATCGGTAAGAGGCTGTAGCCATATTATTTATATAAGTTAAAATTTTTTTTCTTACATTGTCTCCGTTCAAACGGGCATTGGTAGGAAAGTACGGGGAATAAAACTTCCACTCTTGCCCGGGACATTTGTCCTATACGCTTTTACATTATAAAAGAAGCATACCCTAGTTTGCAATTTTTTCAGAGTTATCGTTACTTTACAACAATTTTCTTGTATTCATTTTTGTACAAATGCTTAGATTACATTTTCAACTTGAAAGGTTTTCCTTTCTTTGTGATTCCATCTGTGCTTCTTAAGGATTTTATTTTTATTTTTAATTTTTTTTAATTTTTATTTTATAGTGTTACATGAATTTTATATTTGCATTTAATGCATATGTCGGCTTGCACTATATTTATGATAGATATAGGCTTGTCAAATATGGCCGAGAATCCAAGAAGCTAGATTACCCTTAGATATGTTGCCTTTGTTATTTGTGCTAATTGGGCCAAAAAAACTATCATGTTGTTACCTAGATTTTTGATTGCCAACATGTGCAGTTGTGGCCCCACTGCAACCTTCACAACCATACTTCACAGCAGCCATGATTGTACATCATGACCCTCCAATGCCTAATAGCCATTTTTAACGATTGCATTTACAATCACATCAGCTTCTGTTCAACCACAATTTTTGATGATGTAGAAACATGTTGATCAGATGTTTTGGGGATTGTTTGTAACTTGAGACACACTAATGGGTTTGTTGCTCAAGAATATATGCAATTGTTGTTTTGCCCACAATATAACAACATGAGGATTTGCCCATTCCAATGCTTGCACTTCCAAAATTATAGCAACTACAACTTTAAAAATGTCATGCAATAATATAAAAATGTCCTTCTTAGGAGACCTAACCCTATTAGGAGTTGGTACAAAGAGTTCAGTACATTAATCCCTTAAAAAGGAAAAGTCCCTATTAAAGGACAAAACCCTTTTAAAAAGGTTTACAACCCTATTAAGATTTGATAGAGAAAAAAGATTTACTACATGAGCACACTACTTAGATGGTGAAGATCAAATCCACCTTCAATAAGGACTCGTTATCTAAAAGGTAAAGGTTAAATCTACCTTGATGAATTGATTGAATGACAACTCAATTGCCTTTATAGATGCAATAAAGCACACAATGAATGATAAACGATTCCACTCGTACCTCTATAAAATTATTAACCTTCAACTCTTCTTTAATATCCTACATCAAGGATTTGACATAAAATCACATTCCCATAGATAAAGGAAATTACTTTCCTTTATACAAGATACAAAGAAACAAGTAGATTGACATGTTAAGACTTTCCCAACGCACAAATGATTACATAATCTATTTCTAAGGCTCAAATGGTACTTATCAAAATTAAATTATAATTACCACTAACAAAATACATGCCAAAAAAGTTTTGATTATGAATTTGTTAAAATCCAAAAAAGTTTTAAAACCTATGACTTTGAAAGGGGTTGATAAGGATATGGAAGGGAGTATTGAGAAAAAGGGCTATGATTCTGAGATGCAAGATGAAGCTGAAAGGGGTATGGTAAGCTCGAAAAAGGGTTCGAGTGGAAGCTTAAAAAAGAAGAAAAAGACTGTTGAGGATGTTGATTCTGACCATGACCAGGAAAGTGACTTTGTAGAGAAAATTGTCAGAGATCGTTACAATAAGAGGAGTGGTGGCAAAGGAAAGGGCAAAGGCTGTCAAGATGAGTGGGTCTCTCCTCCTTCTGATGATGAGCCTTTGGCTCAACGGTTGGAGAGGAAAAGAAAATCCATAAGGTGACGGGAGGATAGGTATAATACAAAGAAGAATGGGGATTCAGACAATGAGGATGACAGAGAATAGGGGCATATGTCAGATTTGGGTGCTAAAGCTGAATGTGGGAGAGGGTCTTCGAAGGGTTTGTTCAGCAACCCAAGTTCTATTCTGAAGGAGATTGGTATCCTTAAGCAACAAATGCAGTTGCTGGGTAAGGAAATGGAACAACTGAGCAAAACTTCCAGAGGGGAGTGAACTTTAGGCCAGCATATTGACAAACTCTCAGAGGTTATAGGGAATGCTGAAGAAGTGAAAATCCTCATGCATAAGGTTCCAGTGATCGAAGCTAAACAAAGGGTCATGGATAAGGATATAAGCAACATTTAGGGGAAGGTGTCCAAACTAGAAACTAGGATGGGTAATATGGAGAAACTGGTCAAACAACCGGTGGACAATGTAAGTATTCTCTTGAAGAGGAATGAGCTGGTGGACAATGTAAGTATTCTCTTGAAGAGGAATGAGCCTAATAAGGGTCAGGATTCCCCTCTAGGGGTTGATACTCAGGGACCAAGTAAACGCCGTGCTCACTCTAAGAAGAATGAGGAGATCAGTAAGAAGGACAAGGTGAAGGCTACTGCTGAAAATATGCAAACTCTGGTGGATCAGGCAGTTGACCTGATAAATACTTCTTAACTGGTTGATTGCTGTTCCTTTGTTTTTTTTTCCAGCTTTGTCTTTTGTGACCTCTTGGATGTTTTTGTTGGAGGTTTGTCTCGTGTTGCTTTAGGATACTTTTCTCTATTGTTCTATTCTCATGCTTATCTCTAGACTTCTATTGATGTAAAGGTTTCGGGTCCTTTAAAACTAGTTTTTACTTAATCAAAACAATATACATGCCAAGATCCATAATTAATGCTTACCAAACTAAACAAAATGCTAAATCATCTAGTTGGCTCCCAATGTAATTTACTAAATTCTACATGCAAGTTATCAATAGGATAATGACCAAATAAACCACAGATCCCAAAAGTTCCAACAAAAGAATCCTTCTACTACGCCTTGTGCTTGTATACCATGATTCATGTTTTCCAACAATTTATCCTCAAAATACAGTAACCACCTTTGGCATAATTCCCTATCATTGATGCACAACTGATATTTGCCAAAACACCTATAAATCTCTCATACCAACACAAATATTTGCGACCATAGACATTGTACACATTCACTTTGAAACATAAATATAAGCTTTTGTACTCGGGAATTTAGGACATTATTTATAGTCTCCCACTCAATAGCCTATAGCATATATACTCATAGTCCATCCAACTCATATCTACAATATTTGAATATATGTTGACATTTTTTAAAAACTAAAAGAGGCGTAAATTTTTTATTGAATACCAAAGAGAACAGGACAACAGAGGAAACAAAGAGCACTAAAGAGCTTTATCCTGGTCAACAGTTGGGCTAGCTTATGAGATAAGTTAGGGGGAAGCATCCTATGATCAACAATGTTCCAAATCTGACACATGCTTGGAGGCCCATTTAGCCAAGCAATCAACCACACCGTTCCACTCTCAAGGGATATGCATAAAAGACACAAAATCCAAAGAATTGCATAACTAAGTGATCTGTTGAATAAGCAGAGCCAGATGCCAATCCACAACCACAAGGTTCTGTCTATTCAATAAATTCACAACCACATGTGAGTGAGTCTCATAGATAATTCTTCTCTAGCCTCATTGACAACATTGTTCCACTGCAACCAAGATAGCAAGCGCTTCCATGAGGTTATTTGTATGGTAACCCTTGCAGATAGAAAAACATCACCAGAGCTGTCATGCCCAACTCCCCCAATGCCAGCCGGTCCATGATTTCCCGAAGAAGAACCATTAGTGTTGATTTTAAGGATGCTAGCCTGGGGAGTACAATGCCCCTCATGATTAACACACTGAGAGCATTGCCTAGCGCTATTCCTAGAGCATGTATGGGGGAGAGAGGGAGCGCCGCCTTGAAGAGGAAAGGAAAGGCGTGAGTAAATACCAGCATCTCCAAGGGCTAAACCTCCACCAAAGTCACATTTAGCCAGGAGTGTTTCATGAAGAGAGTTAGCAATTTTCCCACACAAGTGCTTGATCCCCAGCTGCACATCATGAAAGATCCTCCTATTTCTCTCAAGCCAGACATTCCCTAAAATAAGGGAAGGGCCAATAGTCCAGGCAAGTTGAAGAAAAGAGGTCTTGCAAGGGGGATGGCCTAGATAGTCCCAAAACTTAGACAAGGAAGAAACATGCCAGCACGTGGATCCCCACACACTCCACCAAAAGTGCCAAATCTGCTTGACAAAGGGGCACTAGAAAAAAAAGTGGGAAACAATCTCTTCACTATTGCAAAATAAGACACAGATAGAGGGCCCCTGGAAGCCTCTCTTGCAAAGATTCTCCCAAGTAAGACAACGATTGTAAATCAGAATCCAGATGAAAGAGTTACACTTAGGCCAAGAAAAACCATTTCAAGCTTTCTTCCACCAAGAGACCACCTCGCCAAACAGTTGCTTAGTCAGTGCAATGTAACTTGAAGAAACAAGATACTTTCCAAAAGAAGCACCTCCCCAAGCCAAAACATCAAGTTCTTGCAGAAAATTGCACTCCCTAGAAGCCAAAATCAGAGAAAGCTTCAATCGATCCCCTAGCGAGCCACCCGATGACCAATCAAAAGAATTCTTTCATCTGTAACCAACAACAAGGCCTAGGTTATGAGCCTCCTTATAATGAGCCACCTTATTCCATCTAGTAGAAAGGAAAAAATCACAAATAAGTTGTAAGTGCGGATGGGAGGACAAGCGAGGAGGATGGTCATTCTAGGAATCACTTCAAAATAGAGTCTCAATGCCTCTGTTACAGATCCAAAATAGACTTCTCTTCACTAGGTGAGCACCAATCTTGAGGGTATTCTACCCCATAGAGCCTCTTCCCTCAAGAGGAAACCTGGAAACATTTGAAGGCTCAACGCCAGGTAAATACTTGTGTGATAGGATACAGGCTCAAAGCTGAGATTGACTAGAACACCATTGCCAATAGAGCTTGGTAGCAAGGGCTTGAGTACACAAGTTAGCAGAATGAAGGCCAAGGCCTCCTTCCTTTTTTGGCCTGTAAACGGTATCCCAATTGATGAGGTTCCATTTAGTATTTTGCACATTGCAACTCCAAAGAAATTGGTGGGAAAGAGCATCAAATTCCTTAAGAAAATGCGTTGGGGCAGCCTGAATCATGCTTCTGTATATGGAAAGGGCCTGAATCATAGATTGCAGGAGAGTCACCCTGCTAGCAGTAGAGAGCCACCTATGAGTCCAATGATTGACTTTTTGTCGAAGCTTGCTGAGCAAGCTCTGCCAAAAAAGCCTAGGCTGTCTTCCCACCACAATAGGGACTCAATCTGAAATCTCAGGATATTAGCAATCCCTCACTAGATATGCTCAGGAGTGGTGAAGAACAAAATAGAAGACTTGTAGTTGTTGATTTCCCGTCAAAGGCAGCCAAGTAAGTATCCAAGGTCAGTCGAAAGGCTTCAACTTCCCAAATTCGAGCTCTCCTAGGAAGGGTCGTACCATCAACAAAATGGAGGTGGGAAAGAGTGGGTAGACTGTTTCCCCATTGCCAGCCCTGAATCAGATTTTGGGAAACATGAGACTTGATAAGTCTGCCAAGTCCCTCAGCCATAGTGATAAACAAATAAAGAGAAAGGCGATCTCCCTGGCGGAGACCCCTAGAGGCCCCAAAAAAGCTCCGACAGTTCACCATTAAGAAGGACCAAGAAGGAGGGAGTAGTAACATATCTCAAAACCTAGCTAACCCATTCTTGATTGAAGCCAAAAGCCAAAACTTTCTGCAAGAAACCCCAATTGACTCTGTCATAAGCCTTAGCCATATCAAGCTTGATGAACGTGTCTCATTCTCTAGAAGTACACATAGAGTGAATGGCTTCAGAAGCAATAACCACCCGATTTAAAATTTGTTTTCGAGCCACAAAACCCCCTTGTTCCTCAGAGATAACCATGGGAAGCCAAACTTTAAGCCTCTCCACTAGGAGTTTAGTAATGATTTTATAGACCACATTACAAAGAGCAATGGGCCTAAAGAAGTCCAATTGATTAGCCACTTCCTTCTTTGGAATAAGGACTAGGAAAGTAACATTCAAAGCCTGGAGCATATCTTTGTTGGAATAGGACTTTTGAACCACATCCAAAAGGTCATGATTGATAATATCCCAAAATTCTTGGAAGAATTCAATAGGGAAGCCATCAGGCCCCAGAGCTTTGCCCTTACGCAAGTTTGAGACCACCTCCTCCAAGTCAGACATACAAATCGACAAAATAAAAGAGTCATTCATCTCCCTGGTCACAACAGAGGGAATGACAAGATCATATTCTCCTCAATCTCCACTAGAGGCAAGTCATCTGAAAAGAGAGCAGAGTAAAACTGAATAGCTTCCTTGAACATAGCTTGAAAGGAGGTTAGATTCGTCCCATCAAAAGTAACAAGAGAAGAAATGTAACTCCTATTACATTGAGCCTGCACAAATTTGTGGAAAAATGTGGTGTTCTTGTCCACTTCTTGAGGCCAGTCAACTCGAACCTTCTATTTCCAATAAATTTCTTCTTTAAGATCCCACTCTGCTCAATCACTAGAAGTTTGGGATTCTGCTAGACCAAGAGCTTCAAAAAAACCCAAATCTCGAATCTGCCTAGTAATAACATGAAGATGAGCCTGAGCCCTCTTCTTCATGATGTGGAGATTACCAAAATAATTCCTGTTCCAATGCTTCAACTTCCTTTTTACATATTGTAATTTTTTAGAGAAGGAGAACATAACAGTGCCATATGCAGTTCCTCCCTGTCTCCACTAGTGAGCCATTAAATCATGGAGAGAAGAGTCTCGAAGCCACATCTATTGGAACTTAAAGGGGGCTTCTTTGGGACATAAACATAACTAGCCGGGAGCTTGATAGGCCAGTGGTTAGAGCCTCTCCAATCAAAATTTTTAGAAGAGAGAGAAAGAGAGCCACAATTCCAAAAGCAAGAAACCAAGAACCTGTCCAAGTGTTCCAAGATGGCATCATCTCCAACCCTTCTATTGGTCCAAGTAAAGAGCCCATTAAGAGGTTTGACATCAGAGAGATGTAAAAGATCTATATTTTCCCGAAGAAGCTCAGAAGGACCCAAGAGAGCCAACCCACTGTACTTCTCCTCCAGACTGATGATAGAGTTGAAATCCTCGGCCACAATCCAAGGCAAGAATGGATGACATCTTTTGACATGCCTAATATGTGCCTAGAGCTTAATCTTGCTAGGGAAATCAATAGGGACATAAACATTAGTAACAAGAATCATCTCTCCAGTTTCCAGAGAAGAGGCCACCGTTGAGAGAGCCGAGTGGCAAGAGGCCCAGTAGAGTCTTGTAACTTTCTTAGGATCCCAACAAATGGCAAGACCACTAGAGCTCCCCAAAGCACCAACGCACTGACATTGCCCTAGAAACCAAATTTTAGGAGCACATCTAAACATGGAGTCCACTAAAAGCTTGGTCTCCTGGATACAAAGAATATCTAGAGAATGATTAGCCACCAGCTCACGAATAACTTTTTGTCTAGGGATACTATTCAACCCCCTCACATTCCATGAGAGAATAATCATTGAGTAGAGTGGGGAAAATGTTCATCCATGGTCTTTACAACCCCAGACTCTACTAGTAAATCCTTTGTAAGTTCAATTTTTTTTCGATCCTACTTTCGCCCAACTCTTGAGGGAGTAGCAAAAGAGACTTTCTTAAATGGTCTTTGCATTAGGCCCAAAGCAAGAGAAGATCCCTTTCCTTTACTAGAGGCAAACACATCTTTGACCAAATTTGCTAGAACAATATCCTTTTCCTGTGGAGCAAGAGAAACCACAAGGGCACTAGACTCAGGGCCAATAGAGGTCTTCGGCTTTTGCTGAACTACAACATCCTAGTTTCCATTAAGCATAAAACTCCTCCCCTCTGAGCCAGTAACCCTACAGTGAGCCTCCATAGGAATGCCTTCTTCTATGACCATGTTGTCGAGCACTTCAAATCGATTGAACCCTGAGTCCACTTGCTGATCTAGATGAGATCGCTTCTAACCCCTCCCCTTAGCATGTGTTTGAGTAGGGATAAAACCATCCTTATTAGGACCGGTAGTATTAGATGGCCCTTGCCTTGACTTGAAGTGTTCATTTGAACTTTCCCTTTATCAATACTATTAGTATGAACATTCCCTTTTCCAACACTAACAGTTTGACCATTCCCCTTACCATCATTGGCCATTCTTGGGCTTGAGAACCCACTAGGGGTACCGTTTCCTTTAGAGGCTTGAGGGCATTGGCACTGCAAATGACTAGACACATGACAAATGCGACATCGAAAGGGAAGGGATTCATAGTCTAGCTACTAAATCCAAGAAGAAGAACCTAGGAAAGTTTCAAAAGAATTTGACAAAGGATTATTTAAATCAATTTCAAGACAAATATGGGCATAAGAAATACACTTTTTATCTAGTGATTGATGTGTTATAGCAGTCGGCTTCCCAATCACAGTAGCAATCTGTTGAAGGATATCCTCACGTTAGAACTCCAAAGGAAGCTGCGACAGGCGGACCCAAATAGGAACCCTCGAAGGGAGATCCTCAACAGAATTGAACTTCGTATGCCAGGGTTTGACAAAAAGACCCACATAGTCATAAAAATATGGGCCTCCCTAAAAGACTCGGTTCCGATCTGACATGCAGGAGAAAGCCACCAAAAATTAGCTATTACCAACCAACATAATATCCATATCACCTTCCACCTACCATGAACGAGGAATCTAGGCTTCCAGAGCTAACAGGGAAATTTAGATACCAAGAAACTTGCATATCAGTGCATGTGTGGTCAAATAGTCCACATCTTCCATTACTGCCTCAGGAGGGATAACTAGTACATGCCGATTCTGGCTACGTGGAAGGCTGCCATTAACTTTATTTAACTTTGAGTGGTCACTAACATAAAATGTCTCCTCTTGTGAACTCACCTTGGGAGAAGATCCATCACAAACAGAAGCTCTAGCAAGAATGAGATTCTTGGTGACCTCGCTCATGACCATAAGAGCCCAACAAACTCTGAACCACAAAGAATAGGTTTTTGGTCGATACAACCCAACTATGGGTTAACTCACCATAGGAAAAATCATACACAACAAACTAAGGATTTGCATAGGAAAAAACTCAGCGGCTGCTGTGAGTCTGTTTTTGCCCAGTTCACAATCTTCTCTGCCATGAAAATTAGAATCTTTCGCAAGACCCACGATATATACTCTATTGGGATGATGTTGTTGGTTGTGTCTTTGGGGACATGGAATGTGAAGCATGAGATGGTTCACTGCCCCAATGTGCTTGTTGATAAGAAGAAGAGGAAAATAGTCCCTAAAGTTGACATTTCAGAGCTTGTGATGAAGAAAACTGAGGACTTTGTGAATAAGAGCATCTTTAGGAAACTGGGACAGAGGGAGTCTCAAATCATCAAGCCAAAGCCTTGACCACACATAGTGCATAAAGATCTTCCATAGCACTTGATGTTTTCATCATAATGCCTTGACCACACATAGTGCATAAAGATCTTCTATAACACTTGATGTTTTCATGGTTTTCTCTATGTTGACATTAATGACAAAACCTACATGTCAATATTTACAAACTTTAAATTCTTCAACCAGTTCCCCAATGAAATATATAACCATAAAAGCAATATGAATAAGATAGAAGCCAACACTATGTCATACTATTTTTGTTCTCAGGGAAAACTATTAACAGATAAACCTCAGTGGGGGTAATACCCACAAGATCATGTAATAATATAAAAATGTCCCTATTAGGAGATCTAACCCTATTAGGAGTTGGTAAAAAGCATTTAGTACATTAGTTGCCTTTAAAGGAAAAGTCCCTATTAAAGGACAAAATCCTTTTTAAAAGGTTCGCAACCCTATTAAGAGTTGATAGAGAAAAAATGACTCACTACTTGAGCACACTGCTTAGAATGTGAAGGTTAAAGCCACCTCCTATATGGACTCATTATCTAAGATGGTATAGGTTAAATTCACCTTTGATGAATTGACCGAATGACAACTTAGTTGCCTTTATAGATCCAATTAAGTGCATAATGAGTGATTAAAGATTCTAGTTCATACCTCTATAAAATTATTTGACCAACCTTCAACTCTTCTTTAATATCCTACATCAAGGATATCACATAAAGTCACATTTCAATAACATAGATAAAGGAAATTACATTCCTTTATACAAGATACAAAAAAACAATTAGATCTACACGTTAAGACTTTCCCAACACACGAATAATTACATAATCTATTGCTAAGGCACACACACAACACTTATTAAAATTAAAATATAATTACAAATAAAAAAATACATGCCAAGATCTATAATTAATGCTTGTTAAACTAAACAAAATGCTACATCATCCATTTGGCTCCCAAATGCAATTTACTAAATTTTGCATGAAAGCTATCAACACAATAATGATCAAATGAACTATAGATCCCAAAACATCTACTAGAAGAGTCCTTCTTCCATACCTTGTTCTTGTATTCCATGACTCATGTTTACCAGCAATTTATCATGAAAACACAGTAACCACCTCTAGGATGATTCCCTGTCATTGATATGCAACCGATATTTACCAAAACACCTATACATCTCTCATACCAGCACAAACATTTACAACCATAGACATAGCGTATACATTCACTTTGGAGCATAAATCCAAGTTTGTGTACTCGAGATTTTAGTACATTGTTCATACTCTCTTACTCAATAGCCTATAACATATATACTCATAGTTTGTCCAACTCACCTTTGTACTATCTAAAAATATGTTGACATTAATGACAAAACTTGCATGTCAATAACCATCTAACAATATTTCCACCTAGAAATCACCCCAACATAAAAGATCTCTCCAATACTTAAGTCTTAGTGCCTTGAAAAATAAAAAAAATACCGTTCTATTTTTGAACCTTCATTATTTGATTCCTACAGAAAAAAACACTCCAAAGATAACATCTTACTTGTAAGGCTCATGGGAAATTCATATTCTAATGATAATCTTTTGGTTCCTAATAACCAAAGAGAGATATTCTTCTAGATAAATATGCTTTAAACATTCACATTCGCACCCAATAAATACATGTGGATTGCCCCAAATGTTCATTGTGATGAAATTTAAATATAAAACTTTAGTAGATTCAACCCTTGAAAGATGTATGAAATATAAAAGATTTAAGATGAATTATGGCTATTGGCTAATGATGTTATATTTTTAGATGTTCCAACACCTTCAAGGTTTTTCGAAAGATATTGAGCTTATGTGCATATAGCATTGACATATAAGATAAGATAAGATAAGAGCAGAGAACATGGGTGTATTTTCTCAAGACCGACAATACTGTCCTAGACTAATGTAGGGTACTCAAAGTTTATTGGGTTTCTTGGATTCTCTACCTCTTCATCAAACATATTTACTATCTTTTCATAATTGTATGGGCTATCTAAAGGATTCTCTATCACCTTCCCCTATCACTATGTCTTCTTCCTTTGGTTCTCTTGTTAGTCCGAATAGACATTCTTGGTCCTTATATATAGATATTATATCTTGTGTTATATTATAGGGAAAAAATCTCCCTAATGAATCTCTTTTCCACCACATGCCATATGTATACAAACCCCATAAATATCTCCTTCATTTTTAGTAGAGTATGTTAAAGAAAATATTATGATAATCATTCTAAAGCTTAAAAACACAATCTTATACTTTGAAAATAAATGAAAATATAAAAGACATATATTATAAGTACCAAGCCTTAACATCTTCATAGAAAATGAAGTTGAAAATAATTGGTCCGTTTTATGGATAATTAGTTAGTGCAAAAAGCTAAATGCACACTTATAAGCGGGGAACTAATACCTAAGAAACTTTCTTTTTATCAGTAATAAAGATCTATTAAATTAATATTTGCCAAAAATGGATTACATTAGTAGCATTTGAATGAGTCAAAGACTTAGACACAACCTTTCAACACCCACTAAACATACCCAACCCATGTGCATAACCAGAGTTTACAAAAAAATGAACACATTGATACAAAAGTTGTGTAACAAACCCCTGAACCATTTTGTGCCCTCCTGCTTTGTGTAGTTAGGAAAGGAATGAATAGATTGACTAGTATCACCAACTCAATGACCCAACCTTTGCTTCATTCCTGAAGCTTGCATAGGGAGTACAAAAACGTCAACCCCGCCTTCAAGCAATTGATCAACATGCATAGAAGAAGCTGGCACCATCATCCTACCAACAATCAACCACCTAAACACTAGCAATACCAAAATCCACCACTCCAACATTGTCTTCACAAGCAACCTCTCATCGGTGACATTCTAACAATTGCCTCTTGATAAGAGGACATCAATCTGCACTCCTGACAACTTGGTTACCAACCAAAAATTGAGCACAATCAACTAATTGCACAAAAGCTAACAGTTCGCACCACCCCCATTGAGCCATTGGGAGGTGTAAATCTAATGGGGCATCCAAGGATCATACCTAAAGGTGCTCTAATTCCCCAAGCCCACCTCCAATCAAATACCACAAACAATTTTTTATGTGAAGATTGATTCCCAACTCTACACTTAGAATAATATCATTCACATCACCACTCCATTTTTGTTCTAGCATAGCCCTCATAACATACCATGAGGCTAAGAACCACAAAAAGTCAAGAGATGTCTAAGTTTGAGTGGGGCTACTAGTCCTTTTCCAAAAAATCCTCCCAAAAGATTAGCCTCACAGTGTCCCAAAAATCTTCATGATCAACTTTGAAAACATTTTGAAGAGGAGTAATAGAGATTGATCCTTTATTTGAGGGCATTTTTTAATCCGTAAATAGGGAAAAATTTGCTTCCATTTTGCCAACAATTGATAATCTAAACAATGGAAGTGAAACGACTTTCTTTGGATGCCTAAAAATGTGAGAGAGGTGAGCTATTTAATAGCATTTGAAGACTCATGAAGGACTGTCACCCTAGTGAGAAGTCATAATTACACTTCCATCCTGCCTATTCTCATACATGCCTTCAGACTAGATCAATATAAATATTTGTATGCCATTACCTCTAGTTGTATATGGAGAGAGGGTGCTATGACCATTCACACACTTCAAATCTTCATGATCAAAAAATAGTGAAGTTAGAGAAAAGTTCAATCACCAAAAAGCCTATGTTCAGGCAAAAGGACACCTATTGCCAATGGGAAAAGGCCAAGAAAAGTACACATGACAAGATTTTTCAATCCATCCACAAAAAGCTACATTCAAGCTAGCTCATCATTTAGCATCCCTATTACAAAATTGGTTAGTCTTGATGCGACAATGATTTTAATGCTCTATCACCAATCCAAATTCGATGATTGGATTTGGCTAAAATCTTCCCAAACTTCAAAATTCTTGTTTGAAGAACCCTCCACACCCACATTTGAGAGTTTGTCTACAATGGAATATGGTTCTGTGAGCACATGGGTGATTTTAAACTCCTCCACATCTTTCGAGATGATTTGAACTTGTCTAGGGTGCTTATCAAGGTGTCAGTCATCTGAGCTTCCTCTTGCAATTCCATTAACCACAATCTACAAACCCCCCTCTAGATGTAGCTTTCTAACACTAGGTTTGACACCAAGCATAGTAACATCAATAGTAGCTAGACATTATGCTTGATTCTTAATCCTATCCTACACCCTTTTGGCCCCAAATGCCATTTGTCTCCCGCATCATTTCTAGCAACAACACCAATCCTAGAGGAATCCATATTGCCCTCAGAGCCCTCATCAAAGTTGATGTTGATACATCCTGAGTTTGACTGTGGCTAAGCAACATAATGGGGGCGAGATAGAGAGTGACCTCTCAAAATCCCATTAACGGTCCTTCCCTAAGAAACTTTTTATTCGAAAGTAGGATCATTTAATTATTGATAAGTTATGTATTTACTCAGACATAACTAAAATTGTATGTGAAACAAAAAAATTATATGTTGATCTCTAAGCCTATGTTGTAGATTAGTGTCCAAACACTTATTTATTTACCAGGCAAGATTACAAAGTCATCACTATGACCGAGTTATCTAGTAAAGGCCGAGCATACAATGCTTAGATCGAGCAGGATAGTGATTGCTAAGTATTCAGTAATGACCAAGAAAATGTATGAGCTGAGCAATATAGTTGGAGCTGAGCAATATAGTTGAGACCAAGCACATTGACAAGTCATTGGATGCTGAATAAACAAAATTATAGAAGCCAAGTAACAACATGAACAAGTATACATTACTGAGCGTTAGAGTATTCAAGTGTCGAGTAGTTCAGTTTTGATATATAAGTTTGTGACGACACAAACACATATGTAAACCGTTTTGGTTGACTTTTATATGATATTTAATATTTGAAGAGCCAGATAAAGAGTTGGTCATGCTTCATTATAGAAGGTAATGATATGAAGGCGTACAATTCAACCAATTAGAAAATGGGATAGAAACGTTAGAAGATGATGAAGTGTAAGTCATCGATCAAGATCTAGATTTCACAGAACATCTATTTAAGAAGGATTGTAACCCTAGAATCATGTGGAAGAGAGAAGGACAAGTATCCTTATGTGCATGTGAAGGAGAAAAGAGGAAGTCTAAAAGTAGAGCAAACAAAGAGAAATTAGAGTAGTGAAGGACTCAACATAGATATATAGGAGATGAGATTAGAGATACAACAATGAGGAGACCCAAGATTAGCTTACAAAGAAAACCGAGGGTTAGGTATTGAATCAATTATTCTTAATTGAGACAAGGTAAACCTCTTAACATAGTGGTCTTAATAGATCTATGTAAACCTCTTAACAAAGTTCTTAATTCGTCGTGATTGTAAAATCCTTTAAAAAGGTGAGATGTAATAGTCTCTTAAGCTTCTAACAAGACAAACTCCTCATAGGGTAGATCATATCTTATGATCAAAAATTGTAACTGTAACAGGTTAACTTTATTGTTTTTGATTAAGTAAAATAAGTTTTAACGAGTGCTTGAAACCCATTAGTTTACAAAAGAAATAGACATTAAGTCCTAAACCTAAACATTCAACAAAGAAACAACAGGCCATAGAAGACCAGGAGAGCTTGACAAAAAGAAACAACTTCTAAAAGAGTAGGTGATCAACGGGTTTTGAAAGGACCTAAAACCACGATTAGTACAGAACGTCAAGGTTTACATTTTGGTTTTGTCTTTTGAGAACGTAGAGACATATCAAACAAAGGGTTGGAGGACTTGACTTTTTTTTCCCTTTATTGATGTCCATCCATTGTCCACCTTCCCAGTAGCCTTCTACTAATTAGGGAAATCAACCCCACAACCACCCCCCAACACCCTCGCAGCAAGAGATAAAACAACTGAAGCAACACCAAAAACAATGTTCTAAACAACAATAGAAAAAGGGACATCACCAATTTGAACTTGACCCACCAAAGGGAAATCGTTGAAATCAACATTTTCAATAATAGAAGAAGGTACATCAACATCATTCTGAGTCACTGCCATAGGGACAACATTTGAATCATTATAGACAACAACATAATCCTCCACCAAAGAAAGATCATTCTGAGAAAAGCTATCTGGCCCATTCACAACTGTGCTTACTTTCTGAACTATGTAGTATTATCCAAAACCCCCAACCACCAAGAAGGTGATTTATTCAATCTAACCTTTTCAAAGGAGCATCACACAGCGAGATGACCAGTCTTATGACATTTACTGCATCTGAAGGGAATTCCCTCATAATCAAGAAGCTGTCCAAGAATCATTTGGAGAGGCCAACTTAATCTTTTCATTGAGCCCTTTGGAGACATCAATCTCCACAAGAATGCAAGCATACATCATCCTAAACACATTGGAAGACCCGAAATCAACCAACAAGAAGTCCCCAAGGGCCTCCCAAACACAACCATTAGGATAAAATCTAGCCAAAAGTGAAGGGGAAGATTCAACAACCTTACCCAAAGAGGAATCTACCATTGTTGCAATAGTGAAGGGGAAGATTCAATTAACTTTATTTTTACAATAGTGAAGATTTGTGGCTTTCATCCCCACCCCAGTTTTATCTTCATCTTGAAGTGTTTCTGAGTAACCAAATCATTGTGTTATGTGTTGAACTCTTTATGGATGTGATGTATTTCATTTATGTTTTAGCATTTCAATTTTAATGGTAGATCTATTATATGAGGGTTAGGTATGAATTTATGGAATTGATTTTGAAGATAAAAGTATAAGATCCTGATTCACCCCCCTCTCAATATCTTGTTTCCCATATACTTATTCCAACAAAAGCTCAGTTCTCTTGTTAGGAAGCGTAATAGCTTGAGAGGATAAGATCATGGAGATGACAGTGTATAAGATGGGAAAAATCATTGAGAATAAGATGATTAAAATCCAGATTGTATTACAACAATTAGAAGCAGTTAAAAAGGAGTTAAGCTAAAAAGGAGTTAAGGAAAACCCTAAAAAGAAGAAAAGAGATAGCTATTTAGCTAAATGACACTCAATTCAAAGAACTTGATAGAAAAAGATTGCTGGACAGTGGAAAGACTGGTAACAATGATGAAGCATTGACATAATTGCTAGAGAAGAATAATGCTGTAGTAAAAGAAGCAAAAGATCTCAAGACAAAACACAAAATTCAATCTGTTACACTTTGTGAAGCAATCAAACAAAAGAAGAAAGCAATGGAAGAAAAGATCATGGCTAAAGAAGAAAAAAGAAAGATGGTTAGCAGACTTGAAGAAAGATCATTTGAAGTAAACAAGCGTACAAATAATCAGCTGGATACGATAAATCAATTAGTAATTGCAAATCAGGAAGCAAATAGAAAGGATTTGGAGATCACAAATCTAAGGCTACATAATGAGCAATTGAAAAGTGAATTAAGGCATGAAAAGGAACTCATGGAGAGATTGAACAACCCAAATGATGAAATCAAACACTTTGAAGAAATGATGAGGTCACCTAGGACAAAAGACACTTTTAGTACAACAAGCACTCTTCATTTATTGAAAGAGAATCATCCAAAAGTGGAGAATAAATGAATGAAAAATCCAAAGGCAAACCTACATGTCATCACTATGGTAAAATTGGTCATACAACCAACATTTGTAGGAGCAGAAATAGTAATCAAACCTTTAAACCTAAACCAAGTAGTAATTATTTTAATTGCAAGAAAGCAAGACATCAAGCACATGAATGTAGATCAAAGAAAAATGACTCAGCCAGAAAGGTATCTAGATTCCAAGATCATTGCTACAATTTTTCAAAAGTCAAACTGGTTACCCAAAAAACAAATTCGTACAACAAGAAAGGCAATTCCTACAATTGGGATTGCAATACATGGTACAGTTGTCACTATTGTGGAGAATATGGACACATTCCAGAGAATTGCATCAAAATACATTTCAAAGGAAATTACAAGAAATTGTTAAATGGAGAAATAATGTGTTTCAGTTTGGACACACCAGTAGAAATTGCAAAACTAGAACACCAACACTAGTACCAAGTAATGGAAGTGACAAACTTGAAGAAAAGAAAAGATGGATAGAGATAGTAAGGGCTAGAAGTAGTAGAGCAGATGAAACTGCGATCACCCAATCTGATGGATCAGGTGATCACACCACATCTCACTAAAGAAAGAAGGTATGTAGGAACTATATACTCAATGTTATATTTTACATCAGTTCTTAGTGTAGAAGTGATGAAAGTTCATATCTACATAAGAAAGATGCAGTAAGAACTATTAGAAAAAGAAAATCATAGAGTACTGAGCATTAGTGGTATAGTCTATATTGATTGAGCCTTGCAGTATAGATCAAGTGATCAAGGAAGATAACCTACTGACCGAATGAATTGGTTATGGCCGAGTGAGTAACCTTGATCGAGCTAAAGTGCAGATTGAGCTAACTGTCATACACCAATTATGAAGACATTAATTGCATACCTAAAATGAAAGTTTGAAGGTATTTATCAAATTTGACATTCATTTTTCATTCACCAAGCGATCAAAGAGCTTACGATAAGATTCCAAGGTGATCAAAGTGATTTTAGCAACTAGAGCAAAAGAATCACAACAATTTATCAATGAATTTGTAAAACAAAGTAATTAATACACTCAGTACTAAGTTAAATATTCAGTGAAGATATTTGCAAAAGACTTTTGTTTCCAACCCTAGTTTGAAATGACATCTGGAAGTGAAATGATGAAGGACAACCATGCACAAATCATAAGGAATGATCAAATTCCTCCACCCAACTTCATAAATTTAGTTAACATTGAAGACACT
This sequence comes from Cupressus sempervirens, assembly GCA_028749045.1. Classification (NCBI taxonomy): domain Eukaryota; kingdom Viridiplantae; phylum Streptophyta; class Pinopsida; order Cupressales; family Cupressaceae; genus Cupressus; species Cupressus sempervirens. The sequence goes on from CM053787.1 coordinate 469,688,620, forward strand.
GTTGATGATATTAGAGCTTTATCATCAATTCTGCCCAGAGTCTTGACTGTTCAAGATTTAAGATCATGTTATTTATGCAAAATTGGAGAAGTCAAAGATTTTGATATAAGAGAAGCTTATGAGAAGCTATGCATAGATGGAATCCTGAAGGATGATTTCAAGATCATTACTGAAAAAGGGGCTTACCCATGCCCTAGGATTTTTGAAAGTTTTAAAAGTCAAATGGATAAAGATTGTGTTGAGCCATGTACATGATATGAAAATGTGGTTAGAAGGTGGGCCAATCAAGATGAACAAGGCTATCATTCACAAGGTAACTGGGTACGTTGATTGACTGAAGAGCATTAGAAATGTATCAAAGAATGAAATTGTTTGACCAAGGCTAAGTGGAACAACTGTGGTATGTCAATTGATGGAATTGAGGACCCATTAATTGAATTTGTTGTTCACATGATTGCACATAAATTTCATCAATCTAGCAGATTAGCAGTGGATTTGGGCTACAAAATTGTGAAGAAGGATCATTCATATGATCTTGCTAAGCTACAACTTCACCAACTTACAAAGAACTTAGGAGTAGTGAGGAAAGAAAAGAATACCTCTTGTAAGTTTGGATCCTTGTTAGTTTGTATATATTTCTATGTACATAACTATTTTCCTACCATTGGAACAATTGCATGGCATAGGAACATAACAACTATAAAAAAACTAAGTGACTTAATAAGTAGATTGGGAGAGAATTTTGAAGCAATAATGGACAACTACTTTGAAGAATTCAAAGTTAAGATGAAGAATCAAATGAGAATTCCAAAGTCAATTGTGGACAAATACTATGATGAAGTATGTTTCATTATGGATATAGATTTTGTGTATGCACAATTTTTTTTAATAAGGGTAGCATGACTAAGGCCAATGCCCTATGAAGTAAATGTAGATGAGGCAACTGGAACAATTACTACACTTTTAGTAGAAGAAATAGATGCTAATGCTGAGCAAATTGGCACATACAAGACTATAATTGCCATGCTGATTGCTGAATCCGACACACCTAAAGTAGGGAAGTAAAGGAAAAGAAAGGCTATAAAGGGTGGTAACAAGGAACAAGGAGAAGGGTCAAGACAACCTAGAGAGGCGGAGGAAGACAAAGGGAAATAACTTCTTGTTGTAAAGCTGAAGGCCACCAAGTAGAAAAATGTTGTTGTGATAGAATCTAAGGTGTAGGCTGACTTAAAGAAGGATATAAAGGAAATCGTGACACCTTAGAGGCCAAAGGGAAAGGTGATCATCACTAGGAAAAGGACATCACAACCCCCTATCGAGAAATTCATAGGAAGTCCATCAAAGAAGAGGAAACCAACTGAAATACAAGCAAATCCAAGGAGAAAATTGATCATAGCACAAGAGGAGGAGGATGATGAAAAGACTGAGTTTGATGAAACCAACAAAATTCAAATAGTAAAGAGACTCCCTCTAATGATTGTGGATCAGGTATGTGCAAAATTGATCGAATATGAAAGCACTATGGGATTCAAAGACATTCATTATGTTTCTTTGAACAATGACGATCAAGTTAAGCTTGAAGGCGCAATGATTGACATGATGATCAAGTTTAGGTGCACACCCATGGAATTAGGAACTAGATTTCCAGTGGGATTTTACAAATGAGTGGATGGTAAGTGGAAATGGGCATTGTCCAATGAGAAGCAAATAGGAGAGACAACATTGGCAGAAATTATGCTAGATTTAGGGAAGGCTCAAATGTCTATAGCCCTTAAAGATTTTGTCAGGAAGTTTATGTTGAGAGATAGGGCATATAAGGTTTTGAAAAATAAAGCTCACGAAGTTGAGCAAGATAGTATTTAGATATGGAAAGAAGCATTTGGGTTGCTTACTCCATCTAAGGAAGTGAGGGAAGGCCAAGATGCAATAGAGTTTGAAGATGAATACAAGCAAGAAATGGCCAAGTTGACCGAGGAGATTCAACAACTTGTCAATCAGTGTGAACAAAAAGAGACTGTCACAATTGAGGATGACACTGACACCCCTCCACCTATTCCAAATATACTTACAGAGGAGGAAATTTAAGGCTTAAAGATTCAAGAAAACTCCGTACTAACCCAATCTTGTTATAGATAATTGATTGTCCAAAGCTTAAAAATAAAAGACTGATGATGTTACTGTCACATCAGTTAAGAGAATACAAGTGCCATGTAACTTGGTAAGGCTTTAATTTTTATATGCACCATTAACTTGTATGGAATTTTGAAAAAGCAGACAAATCTTGATAAAGACTCATGCACTAAATTGATAGAAGATGAAATAAAATAGAAAGAGCAAGAGGCTACTCAAGCTCTTATTCAATTGCTGAGTGTAAAGGCTACATAACCTACAAATGTGACACCTATGCAACAAGTGATTTCTACACAAGTGCAACAACCAAAATTGAGATCGAGTGAAAAGGGGAAATAATTGCAATTATCACTACCAAGTGATACACCTTCACGATCTTAGGATGCGACTCATTCAAGAGAGGAAGATGATGAGTAAGTGAGCCTTGATGAGGTAATTACATTACCTATGTATGATTTGAATAAACTTACAGTAGAGAAAAAACATGCAATGCCCCACCCGAATATCCTTGGAAACAAGGACGAAAAACAAGAAAGATAATTTTTTTTTCAAAACCAAGTGTAAGTGCACATGATAACAAACTACATAGATCATAAAGATCGCAACGGAAGACTAACAACCATCCATCACCAACGGATCTCCAAATGCCACTACTAACAAAAACATAAATAATAAAACATACGAGATCAACCAAGCTGATAGACAAATGCTAACTCCTAAAAATTGGCTAAGTCTGAAATCCTAAAGCCCTAAAATTTGGCTAAGTCTGGATTTCTGAAGCCTTGAAATTTCTTAGAATCTTTATCTTAGCTTGTAGAGGTCTAGAACCTATCTCAAATGAATCGTCGCATATATTAAAATATATCTTAAGGAACATATACTTAAATGATATATTTTAAACCCCAAGAGACTGACTACAAAAACACACACACCTGAAATTAAAATGCGACACCATAGGGTTGGAGAATGAAGAGGGTATCCAAATCAACTCTCAAAAAGTTTGAACTAGACCAAAAAGTGCCCGCTGCCTGCCCACATAGGTTTTTATAAAAAAATAGGTGATACTTTAATACAACACATAAAAGTATTGCGTAACATTTCTAAAGGAGGGCCACACTTTCATGGACTGGGCGATACTTCTTCCAAAGGCGTACGACACTTTAAGGGTGTCGTACAACATTTCTTACAAGGAGGTGCGATACTTTCCAGTATTGCACGATATTTCTCCAAGAGGCATGTGATAGAATCAAGGGACGCATGATATAGTTTCAATGGGCGTGTGATACATTTTTGTGTTGCACCATGCTAATAAAAGGTCACCCATAGAAACACAAGAAAACTTAAGGAAAATACAAACAAGGAAGAATAGAGAAAAACTAAGTTCAGAACCTCCACACCGAGGAGTACCGAATCCACATTTTGAGGCAAGAACACTTGAATAGACTAAGGAAATACGGAAAGAACAACATCTAACCATCTAACGGATAAGAGAAAAAGTGCAGAAGGAACATTGTAATGAACTAAAGAAACATCACAATGTATAGAACAACCAAACTAAGTATGCAATTCCTCCAAACCGTCAATGGCATCATAAGGCCATCATGGGCCCTAGCCATCCCCCGTGCATAACATCCCAAGCCATCAATCAAATCTTCGATACTGTCATAATAGGGACATGACTACTAAACATGCTAATAACCAAAAGCATAAGGAAATTTAACGTACTAGTAGTACAACAGAAGATAAACCTACAAGTAGATAACATCACCTATCACATGCTAATCAACACAATAAGGAATGTATCAAAATTAAGATCATCTAAACATGATAAAAAACATCCCAATGAAAGCATAAACCACAAGAATCATACTTTGTGAACCAAAGTACCAAGTGAACACATACAACAATGGTCGCACTAGGATATAAGACCATCTCTGTACATCGATCCCTAGCAGTGGTGAAGGTAGCTATGCCTCCCAACCACATGGCACCCATAGGTCCACACTCACCGTGTTGATGGAGATAATGAACCAACCACAACCACACACAAAGTAACATCCATGGCTAACACACACGCCAAGCAGTATGATGACTGAATCCAAGACAAAGACAATGCATAACTATAGGTCCTAGTCAGACATCTCAATGGGCTACTATGTAAGGGTTGACATCATGTAGAGTCGCTTGGCATGTACAAGCCCAAGCTCGGATTGTGTGTCCTCAAACTTAAATGGGTGCTCACACATTGTGTCCTCGAACTTAATCAAGTGCTCACACATTTTTTTATCTTAAGTTTTATTACCACCTAGTATTTTCTTTAGTTATTACTTATATAAAACTTCTTCTTCCAACCCATGGCGTCATGATCACCGAGCTGCAAGATAGAAGCGCCCTCCATATGCTACCCTACCCTACCCATGCTCATCCAACGATGAGTGCTTGTAGGCATGCAAATTCCCAACCCAACCCCAATGATCACAATTTTGAAAATACCACAGAAGATTGAGACTTGCAAGTCATCCAAAAATGTGTGTGCACATACTCGTGTGTGGCGCACCGCCATCATGAAGATCATAACAAAGGACTAGATGAGAACACAAGGAAACAAGTCCCTCAACCAAAAATAGAAATGAGAGGATGGATGCAACATGCATCCCAATGCAACAAAAGATGCAAAAGTGGTCTGATGGATATCCAAATAGATCATTTAGGTCCATGAGCCACATTGTGCTAAGAAAATCTGGGAAAATAGGGTGGCATGCAAAATGAGGTAAAAACCCCAAATTTTGGAAATTTTTTGAAATTAAAACCCATTTGGTCTTTGGGTGCAAAAACCCAAAAAATTCAAACATAATTGAAATCGAACACCGTATGCAAAAATGACCAGCATAATGACTCAAAAACCCAAACCCCCATTTCAAAAATAGGGAAAATGTTCATACCTGATCAACCGAGAAGAACCAACATATAGAAATGGAGGGGAACACTAGTTCTCAACCTCCTAACATACTGCTACAAGAAACAGAAGTTGAAACGGAGTGAAAACAGTAAAATGAGAAAGCCCTACCTGATAGAAAAAGGGGAGAAACAGTAACTCACACAATAAAATAAATCACCCGCCGAATTTGCTGAAAATGATGGCAAAGTATAAACTCCCTGAACTGAATCCAATGAGACCAACCTTGCGCAGATCCCACACTCATAGCTTCCAAAATGAACAAAAAACAAATCCTTCAGAAGAGGATTTCCAAATTTGCTCTCCAAATTCTATTTCTAAAATGTGAGAAGTGAATAATAAATCCACTTTCCAATACTTATTCATTTTTGAGTGAATAATCGATTATGGAAAATAGCCAACTAGAGTAGTTAGACTCCGAATCAATCCAAAAGAAAATAGGTTATTGTCCATAATGGAATTTCACCTAAGGTAAAGCTGCCAGAAATTAAATCCAAAAAAGATTTAAAACTTGGAAACCCAAAATCATAGAAAATCACTTAACACTTTCACAACAGAGCGAACCTCTAAATGCATAGACATGCTTGCTGGTCTAATCACATAATGTAGATGAGTTTGGATTTACTAATCACCGAATGGTTTTGATTTAAACAACTAAATAAAGATATGTCGACCATACAAGGGTGACATTGGCAAAATATGAATAGTTGAATCACTATCTCCAGGTGCCATTGCCAAGGATATAATTCCTTCACACTAAAACACACGATCAAGAACAATTGTATATAATATCATAGATGAAGCAACATGTATTAAAATATCTATTTAATCCATTTACATCACTCACATTCGCATAAAGCATAAAAATACAAGAATGTAAGTAAATTTCCATAGCATAAAAATCCATCACATAACATGACCAAAAAATATGTCCAAATAAACCATATAACTAGATATCATCATAGATCTAGTGTCATCTCAAAATAGCATCAACATGCAAATATGATAATTTGAATAGCATAGCAGTATAGCATCTATGGTACTGAATCAAAGTATAACATCTAACCCTCATGTCGTCTCAAAGTACATAAACAAAAAGAGTACCAAGTATCTCTCGAATCAAAATAAATGATGTATAGACTACAAACACGAGAGACACTACAATGCAAGAGATACAAACCTTGTTGAGCCGTAAGGAAAAATAAGAACAACTGAGAAGAGAGAAAAAGAGAAGGCATGTACTACATATTGTCAAAGATATTTTTACAGATGCATTTGGGATCATAGATCTAAACAATCAACAAACAATTTTGGATCAGCTAGTATACTTGATAAAATTTAGACAGAAGACTTAGACATCAATGATAAATTATTACAATGGTCTGAAAGAAGAATGGAGCGTGAAGTGCTGTGGAAAGTCTCATAGGAACTTGTACATAGACAAGTTGAGATTTCTACATCAGTTACACACTAGAAACAATTTTGAAAACCATTAATTCATTATATTTGAAATTGTGTGATATTGATTTCTCTACAGTAGATACTACATGCACATTAGAACTATTACATGTAAATATTAGAGAGAATGTTATTACATTGGGAAATAACACAATTTCAAGCTCATCCTCTTACAGTGAACTGACATTCAGTCAAAAGAGGTTAGCCAAGCTCACGAGTAAAGGTATAGAGATTAGGGGTAAGTTGACACTGATTCAACTTCGGTTAGTGCCACATATAGAGATTATTCAGAAGGTGGTCTCTATTGCTAAAGACATTTTGAAGAAAGAGACACATTTTTCACATATTGTAGGTTTCATTGATCTAGTTGCCAAGCTAGAGATTCATTTCAACTTTTGGAACAAGTACAAGAATGATGGAATAAAGGCTATGTTAATATTATGGCAAGTCATCATCAATTCTTTGATAAGTATCAATTAGCCCCAACAACCCCAAATTCCATCAGTGAAAAAAACAAGGGGGATATGAAAAAAACAAAATAATGGGATATGAAATAACAAAGGGGATCTGAAAGAATAAAAAGGGGATATGACAGAATAAGCCAAGGAAGCAATCTGCAAATCAAAGATAAGATATTAGATCTTATAGGATCAAATTATGGTCTTAGAGGGAGTATTCATTTTTGATAGAAATGATTATTTTATTCATGACAAAGTGTTTTTTCCATTGATGTCAAAGGGGGAGATTGTTGATCTCTAAGCCTATGTTGTTGATTAGTGTCCAAAACTTAGTCATTTACTAGGCAAGATTACAAGGTCATCACTATGACCGAGTTATCTAGTAAAGGTCAAGCATACAATGCTTATACTGAGCAGGATAGTGATTTTTGAGTATTCAGTAGCAACCAAGCAGATGTACGAGCTGAGCAATATAGTCAAGACTGAGCATATTAACAAGTCATTGAGTGTCGAGTAAACATGACTATAGAAGCTGAGTAACAACATGAACAAGTATACATGATTGAGTGTCAGAGCATTCAAATGCCAAGTAGTTCAATTTTGATATAAGTTTGTGATGGCACAAACACATATGTAAACCATTTTGGCTGACTTTTCTATGATATTTAATATTTGAAGAGTCAACTAATGAGTTGATCATGCATCATTACAAAAGTTAATGATCCCAAGGTGTGCAATTCACCCAATCACAAAATGGGATAGAAACGTCAAAAGATGATGAAGTGTAAGTCATCGATCAAGATCTAGAACTTTCACAGAACATCTATTTAAGGAGGATTCTAACCCTAGAATTATGTGGAGGAGAGAAGGACAAGTATCCTTATGCGCATTTGAAGGAGAAAAGACAAAGTTTGAAAAAAAAGTAGATAGAGAGCAATCAGAGCAGTGAAGGACTAGACAAAGTTATCATATTAGGATATCAGACCAAAGATACAACAATGAGGATACCCAAGATTAGCTTACAAAGAAAACTGAGGGTCGAGTACTAAATCAATTATTTTTAATTGAGATAAGGTAAATCTCTTAACATAGTGGTCTTAACAAATCTATGTAAACCTCCTAATAGAGTCCTTACTTCATTGTGAGTGAAATCCTTTAACAAGGTGAGACCTAATAATCTCTTAAGTTTTAATAGGGTAGACCCCTCATAGGGTAGATCATATCTTATGATCAGACATTGTAACCCTAACAGGTTAACTTTATTGTTTTTGATTAAGTAAAACAAGTTTTGAAGGGTGCTTGAAATCCTATACAAGTCTAAAGATTTTCAATAATCACAGATGCAAAAGTACAGTAGACAAAAGAGGAATCGATCACCCCCCAAACAAAGGGTAACCATGGTGACATAAAAGTCTTTCACCAGCCAAAACCAAACACCCAGCTAGAAGGCTAAAAATTGAACTAAGAGATCAGCCTCCAAAAAATTAGACACTACAAGGGAGCTCATGATTTTCCCTTTGATTTAGAGCCTACTTTGCATGACCAGAGGTTCATTTCTAAAGGAGGAGTAGAGGACTTGGCTTTCTTTCTTTTTATCACAGTGTAACCATCCTCCACCTTTGCTACCTCAGCAATCCAATCCCTAGAAGAAACTAAACAGTGGAACCCAGGGGAATCAGAAGCAACAAACTCTTAGTATAGTTTTTGATAGAGACTCAAAGTTTATAGGAAATTTTTGAAATCATCTATGGAAAAGATTGGATGCCAATTTGTCTTTTGGGTTTGCATACCATCTTCAAATTGTTGGTTAGACATAGGTTGTCAATAGAACCCTAGGAAATATTGTAAGATGTTTGACCAAAAAATATGGATAGTCATGGGATCATGTGATTCATTAAGATGAATTTGCATTTAGTGACATAATGAATGCATCCTAGAGGAGTGATAGAGCTCATGAAAGATCTTACTAGTTTAGAGAGCATGAGTGTTCATGTAGATGATTTTTCACAATCCATGCAAGAAGTCCATGAAAAGGCATCAAAAACTATTTTTCTATTAACAACATATTCTAGCCTTAATTTTTTAAGTGAGTCTTATAATGTATGATGAGATAATAGCTTCTTGAAACAATATTTAGCTATAAGGGATTGCAAATTGTAATCACTAGATAATAATAATATTTGACTCATTGTTTGGTGGAAGTAGCCCAAGGATTAGGTGAACAACATTAAATCTTTGTGTCTTGTTTTATCTTATATGTGATTTATTATTTTTGATATTGGCTATATTATCATGTAATTATTATTTCTATCTCACTAATCCTAACAATCTATATTTTCTCATGTTAGTATGAAGATTTATATGAGTTACAATTGATCCATTGAAGATTGTTGCAAGTGAGTGTGTATGAAATAGTTTACTAGTAATTCAATTGTATTTTTTTAGAGAGATGGAATGAAGGTAAGAGATTTTAGATCATGGATGAAGACATGTTCATGATGCTATGTTTGTGATAGAAGATGCTAGAGATCATCCTTTAGAGGTTGTTGAAGTGTAACGTGTGATATGTTCATTGGCAACCAACTATGCAATTAAAATTTATTTTGGAAGTTGTAAATTGTATTGTAGCATTTGGAACCTTATTTTAGCATCTTATTCTAGTCATATATTACTCATTGTATATTGGGAAAGCCCTTACAAGCCAACTCAATTAGTTATTAGGACAAGGTATAAAGGAAAGATTGTTTCCTTGGTTGTAAGTGTCAAGCAGTTGTGTGGTTAAGTAATTGTATTATATTGATGTCGAGGATGCAAATTTCATCAAAGTAGAGAAATAGATGATGATGAGATTGGTTTGATAACTTCAAAGGAACTGTATTGGCAAAGAATTTTCTATCTTGGCCAGTTCATTATTGGGACAGGTTATCCTAGAGATATGTTTTGTATAATAGTTATGAAACAATTTTGATAGTGGGTTTAGTTGTGTTCTTTATTTCTCTTAACAAGGCTCAAATATTTTGATAGGGATTAAAAGTGATCATATTTATGATTTTATAAAATTGGCTCCTAACTGGGTCATATTCTCTTACAAAGAACTTTTATACAAGTACATCATTTTTGGGTACTATCCCCACTAGGCTTTTCCCTTTAATCAAGGGTTTCCCTAGTTAGAAAATAATTATATTATGGTGTATGTTCTATCTCTTATAATTTTTCACACTATTGGTTATTGAAGTTGGATTAAATAAGTTAAGTTTAAATTGGACTAAGTATACAACTAATTCACCCCCCCTCTTAGGTGCATTGACAAACTTTACTTTCTAACACATCTCATAAAAGAAATAGTTATGGACACACCCAAATAGTTGTATAATGACTAGGAAGAATTTTTAAGATTCCTAGATTTATTGTAGAAGGGTTAGTGATGATTTATCCCATTTTGCAATACAATTCACAGTGATAGTTTTTGGTGAAACCTGTACAATAGCTCCACAACTCAAGAAATTCGATCATTTTGGATTAAATCTTTCTTTTTCTCATTTTGAATAGGTTGTGTGTGTTTTGTATTATTTATTTGTGTATAATAGCTTGCATAGTTTAGGAGTTTTAGTGTATCTGCTAAAAATCAGACTATAAGTTGCCATTATTTGGTAGATTATGGTTTGGTGAGAGAAACACCTCTAACTAGAACATCCACCATGGACATTTCATGAAAATTTCATGAACATTGGGGGTATACAATTAGAGGCTTTGTTTATTATTCTCCAAGTGGTAGAGTTATATAAAGTCATGTTTGTGATTTCTTCTAGAAAACCATAGGCGATGAGTTTGAATGCCCAACTAGGTACTTGGTGACAACACACACTAGAAATTGTAGGGGTAGCTTGAATGGAGTAAAAATATAATCAAGGAATGTAAGAAGAGGCTAAGATAAGAAAATATTATGATCTCAAGAAAATTTGAATCCATTTTAACAAGTGTTTATGACAACAATCTGTTCTAAGCAAAGATAAGCTTGTTAGGCCTAGTTTGGGGTTAGGGTATTGTGTGAGGCCTTGCCCCGACCCATCGTAGCATAGTGATGCATTACTATTATTTTTTTGATATTCACGACTCGAGATGTCGAGACATTATCTGATGCTTAGAACATATTTTATTATTTCATGTTGTGTGGTGTTATTTTCAGATATATTTGATGATTGTCATTTAATGTTTCATGCATATGTATGCTGATGAAATCAGTAAATGTAGGATTGAGACTTTGATTTAAGATATTTTAAATGATTAAGAATTAAGTAGGATAAAGAAACCCTTATTGATGTATGTTTTAATTTATGTAAATTTCTGAATACGTATACATTTATGTACATGTGATTTTACGGGACTACTGATGTGTGCAATGAGTGTGCAGATATTTAGCCGAGAAACCCTACGGAGGAACATAACTGATCTCTTTGTGCTAATTTTTGAAAACCTTGTTGTTCGTAATTCACGTAATTGTATTGTGAGATGTATGTATGCATCTTCTTTGTTCAAGTGAATGTTAATGTTCGTAATTATGTTCTTTCAGTGTCGCTTGACACTCATAAAATGGTTATGTGCTTCAGTGGCTGTTTAGGGTTAATTTTTTAACCTTTGGACCAAGTTGGTTTAAGTCAGTGTCAGTTTTCTATTAGGTTCTTAATTAAGGTTAGTCATCCCTTAATCCAGATTAGTGCTTATTTTGCAAGTTAGAGTAGTTAGTTGGACCTATTTTATTCCTAGATTTTATTTGACTCTAAACCTCTTTCCTAAGGCTTTTAAACATGTTATTATTCTAACCAAAGAGTATGGGTATGGGTTAGGGGTCTTTTCCAACCCCTAAGCCCCTTTTTTTGACTTTTGAGGTCACTCAAAAAGTCCCTTTTTGCCTTTGTGCGAAAATTGATCATGGTTATTTTGAGTTACCTCACCTCATCTCCACTTAGGGTTTAACCATAGTGTAGGTTGAGTTAGGAGTTTCTAGAGTTGCTAGTGGGTGGAAATAGTTATTGCTCCTTTTGGGTGGTTGAGTTGGAGGCTTATTTAGAGGCCTTCCTTGGACTAGTTGGTTGTTACCCAATCTCTGCATTTAGAGAGGAATTCTTGAAGGTTGAAGGAAGGAAAGGGATACTCTACTCAAACTGGTTCATTGCCATTACCTCTTTGTGAAGGTAGGAAATTCTCATCTCCCTTATTCAGTTTTTGTGTTTTGTTTCATGCTCATGCTACTTTGTTGTTGTTTCACTGTTTGTATGGTTGTGGGTATGTTGGGAAGATTTGATAACCATGTTATTTTGGTTGTTTTCCTTTCTTGTTTATGTTTGAAATTTTGAGTTTTTTTCCCTTGCATGGGTGTTTTGGTATTACTCACTCTTGGAGAGGGCAGAAGTGACCAATTTTGGGAAAGGTTTGTTTAGTTGGACTCCATCCAGTGTAGAGTCTCTTCTCAGGATGAGAAGAGGGATAAAGGGTAGGGTGTTATGGGCCCCTACCTGTCAGCACAAACCTGATATGAGTATGGCATGTGTAAATGGAAGAACAGAAGTTCTTGGTTATTAGCCCCGATTGGGCATCTGAATTGGTGTTGTGCTTGACTTCTCCTGTTGGAAGAATCCACCTTTCCCTAGTTTTGATTCATTGTGAATCCTATTGTGTAAACCATGTATGAATTATGCATGTTTGATTATCTCTTGGTTATGCTTGGTTGTCACCTGATCAGATTATGTTCCCTCCATGATTCTAGAAGTGAGTTGCAGAAAACATTATAAATCCCTTGATTAGGGTCATGAAGAAATTTTGATAAAATTGTTGAAATTTGGGATTGAGATCCTATGTAACTTGTAAATTCAGTTTTGATTGTAGTGGCCACGACGTAGGGTTTTCTTCCTGGTTCTTTCCCGGCTGAGCCCTTGAATCAGGTTGTTAATAAGATAAGCGATTGAGTAATTTTTGCTTCTCTTAAAATTTTCGTATTCTATGTTGTCTTATGAATGTGTATCAAAGATGAGAGGAAACAATGATGTGCAATTATGCAAGATTCAAATTGTAAATGTATGGTATCTCCTTTGAGTTTGGTATGATTTAGTTTATGGATGGTTGTGTTGAAAGTGAATTTAAAAAAAAGACATGTAGGAAAGAATTATGTCAAGTTATCCAAACTTAAATTTGAAAACACTATAGAGGAAAGAACTTGGTGTGTTTTGATACGCCCAACAAACTGAATAGAGCATTATCAGTTTGATCTCTTTATTTCTCAATTGCCTTAAGACTAGTTTAGTCACTATGTTTTCCAATTTTGATCCATCAGTTATAATAGATGGTTAAATGAATTATGTAGATGATTGTTCCTTGTAAGGTGGGTATCATTGCAATGCATATCATTTGGGGCTCATGAAAAAATTATTAACCAGAAACTCATGAGAGTTTTAAGTAGATTTTGATGATCTTACAATAAGTTGCTTTGTTAAGCATGTTATATAATAGATGATTAGTGAATATCCTTAAGAATTAAAACACTAATCCCATAAGACTCCATAGTAAAAAAAAAAACTTAAACCAACAAGTGAGTTTCAAAATGCTTGTAAAAAGGCCTGTAGTAGCACATAAATCATTCTGGAATTTGTATGGCAAACACATATATAGTTGATTCTATTACAGACTAATAAAATAATAGACCCCCCAATGAAATTAAAAAAAAAACAATGCTTTAAAAAATATTTATATCCAAGCTACTAAAGTCTTTTCTTACCATATAAACTTTATGCATTAATTCCTTGCATCCACTTGAAGCCAGCTCGTAGGAAGGTTATGATTAACCTTTTTGGTAATGGAGAGGACGTCAATCTTAGGTGACGTCACCTTGTACTTGTGCAGGGGATGATTTCCTTTTGGGAAAGCGCTGAGGTTTTAAACCAAACAATGGCATTTATGCTGAAGACATACTTTGGATCGGCTGGTGGAAGTACCTATGTTCTAGGCATTGCTGGAGTAGTGTCATCCTATGTGATGACGTCACCTACCATGCCTTCCCTTTTTATGGATGCTGGTTTTGGGTTGTGTGTAGGTGTGTATAAGATTAAATTTTGTTTTCAACCCATCTTCCTAACCAATCACCTTTTAAGGGAGCTTTTGGTTGGTGGACTTGTTGTCCCATGTACTTGGGTCAGGTCCACTTGGGTCTGCGTGTTGCAAACCCTCGGTTTGCATGGGTATGCTTGGGATTTGCCCAAGCCCTTCTTGGGTGAGAGGTGTGTAGGATGGAGAGTAGGGTATAGGGGAAAAATAAGAGGTTAGTATAGGAAGTTAGTAATAGGTGTTAGGGGTTAGTTAGGTTAGTGTTAGGTTAGTTTATTTTAGTAGTTAGTTTAACTTAAGTTAGTGATTAAAATATTAAATTTAGAATTGTGTTATTCTTTTTTTTTAGTTTTTAAGTTAGTTATTGTAAATTAGTTTAGTATAATAAATTGTTACATGTAGTTACTTTTGTTATTGATAATACTTGTAATTAGTTAGTATTTAATGTAATTAAGTTGTTAGTATTGTTTTAAGTTCATTTAGTTGTTAGTTAAATTTATTAATTATAAATTAGATTATAGTTTTAAATAAATTGTTATTAAAATAAAAGTGCATTTAATTGTATATTAGGCATTATTTTAATGTGCTGTTAAGTTGAGTAGTTAGCATAATTAATTTGCCTTAAAATTGCTTGAGATTTATTATAAATGGTTATATTGTTCTTAAAACAAAAGTTCATATTATTTTACCTTGAAATGCTTTAGGTTAGTAAAGGTTGTAAAATTAAGTGAGATTGTTAGATTTAACTTTAATGTTAATTATTCATCTAGAGAATTATTTTGTTTTGTGAGATTAGAAAATTTGATTTAATCATTCTAAGTTATAATAGATTGCTCTTTAATTAAAATAACAAGGTAGCTTTTGTCGATATCAGATTTGTATCGAGAGTTCATATTTAATGATTCAATTCCTCCTCAGGACTATAAACTTAAGATGTTATGTAGAGAACCTGTACTTAAAATGTTATCTCAATCATTTCAAACTTAGAACATGTTTAATTATTAATTATTATTCAAAAAAATTTGTGTGTGTGTGTTTTTGCCCTCGTAGTCTGGGCCTGACAGTATTGTATGATAGTTAGGAACTTGAAACCTAAAAAATATTTTAGACTATTCAAATGGGTAATAATAATGGTTATTATTTTAGAGGTTCCTTGACATGTTTTTGATAAAAGTGCAAAATATCCGAACCATAGGCCTAATTGGAGCTCTATTCTACTAGGCATGTTTTGTGAATCTATATGAACAATGTGTGTAGGGTCCAACAACCTATCAAAGAAAGTTAGAACAAATATATGAGACATTTCATGTCTTGGAGTCAATTTGATCAAATTTTGGGGATATATGGGAAAGGAGACCTACAGAGCAAACTTAAACCTAAATAAATTGATTGGGATTATCTAGGATTGAGTCTAAGGGGAATGTTTCACCTTAAATATTAAAGATACAAGACCATAGTTCAAGTACCAGTGTGATAATGAGAAAAATTCCTAGACAAAAAATAATATAACACATTGGATCCTAGAGTCTCCTTATTAGTAAATTATTGATTCTTACATTTTCTTTAAAGAACATTTTTGTAATATAGAAGACATCATTAGCATACTTTCAAGGTATTAAATGATATATTTTAATAAATCTATCAACTATTACAAACACAATATCATAGATTTTCTGTGTCCTTGGTATACCCCCCAAAAAGTCCATGTTGATGCTCTCTCATGGTTTTCTTGGAATAGGGATTAGCTTATGTAGGCATGCATTATATAAAATTCCCTTGGCCCTTTGAAAAACCACACAACATTTCCATTTTTTGTTAACGTTTTTCTAAATCCTAGGACCTAAGTAACACCTCTTCTCTTTATCTAATGTCTTATCTAGATAAAAATGTCCACCCAAGCCCCCAAATGTTTCTCCCTAATAAATTTCCCCTTCATAGAACACTTAGGCACATAAATAAATTCTTTTGTTTAATATTCCATTCAAAATAAAAAAAATCATAGTATTCAATATGAGAAGAGTCTAAAAAATTATTGTAAACCTCATAAGCATATTTAAGTCTTGTTACCTTTGTACATGTCTTTCAGGGACTATATGCATATACTTTACAATTGAACTTCTTGTATTATCACAACTCTCCTATTGAGAGCATATTCTACTTCATTTTTCCACCCCCTATGTTTTTATTATGAAAGCTTATTCTTATAGATATTTAACACATTTAATGTGTTTTTGGTTCAACTTATCCTATCCATTAAGAGAAAAAATACATGGTTATCAATAAACATTATATAACCCCTAGGAAATATGTAACATCACAATTTTTCTAATACTTGAACCATATCATATAATTCCATATCATACAATGAATAATTTATTTTACACCATTTAGTTTTCACTAAAGAAGGCTATTGGTCTAACCTCCTAACTTAGGACCATACCTATTGCCACATGGATTACAGTACATTCTATAGTAAATATTCTATTAAAATCAGGCAACACTGGGATGAGTTATTGCACTACCCTTTATGTTAGACATTTAAAATTCTTATTGTTGATATGTGGTGACTGATTGGGAAAGTAATCATTAATGTTTCTTAAGTTGACTCATTAACCATTTCCCAAGGTTGACTTATCAAGTGTTTTAAGGTTAACTTGTCAAAATTATCTAGTCCTAATTTTTTAAGAAACGAAAATCTTGTATAAAATGGCTCAGGGTTAGGGATTTCATGATGTGATGAGACTATAGCTTCTTGTGGTGATATTGAACTATTAGGGGTCACAGATGGTAATCAAGTTGTAATCACTAGATAATAGGAATATTGGACTTGTTGTTTCTGGACGTAGCCCAAGGATTGAGTGAACCCTGTTAAATCTTTGTGTCTTGTATTCTCTTGTGTGTGATTTATTATTTTCTTATATTGGTTATATATGCATGTAATTGTTATTTCTATCTCATTAATCTTAACAAGTGGTATCAAAGTAAGGTTGTTTTTAGTTATCCTCTATAGGAAGGTCTCATTGTTGAGTGGGATCAATGGAAGATGAGGCTAAGATGAAGGTTGAGAAGTTTAATGGATAGAACTTTCAATTATGAAAAATAAAAATGGAGGATAATATTTATCAAGGCTTATGGTAGCAATTGCAAGGAAAATCCAAGAAACCGACAACTATGATAGATGAGGACTGAGATATTTTGGACAGAAAGGAACTTGGAAGTATTGTTTATGCCTAACACAATCAGTGACCTTTAATATTATGAAATATAAGATGGCAGAAGTGTTGATACAAACCCTAGAAAAGTTGTATGAAAAGCCCTTTACTTCAGATAAGGTATGTATCATGAAGCATTTATTTAATACAAAAATGATAGAAGGTGAATTTGTAGCTGATCACTCAAATGAGTTTAATATGGTTACTAGCTAATTATCCTCTATAAATGCTAATTTTGATAAAGAAATTAAGGCTCCCTTTATTTTGTGTTCTTTTCCTAAAAGATGAAATGACTTGGTAATAGGTGTGAGTAATTATGTTTTTGGTTCTAATACCCTAAAATTTGATGATATTATTGGTGTGATTCAGAGTGAGGAAAATTGTGGGAAAATCTCTTGTGGATCTACATTGGGAAGTGTTTTGAACACACAAAGAAGAGGTAGAATGAATGAGAGACGAAATAATTCTATAAATTATGGGAAATAAAGAGGAAAATAAAAGGGAAAGAGGTCTCAATATAGAGGACCAAGAGATTGTTGGTACTATGGGAAACTAGGGCATAAGAAGAAAGCTTGATGGTTTCATAAGAACAAAGAAGGAGACAAAAAGTTGGAAACAGGGAGGAAAATATGGTAAGTAATAAATTCAAAGATGATGCTTTGCTTCTTTCTTTTGAAAATGTTGATGATTCACCAATTTTAGATTTAGGGGCTTCATTTCATGCTACTGCCCATAGAGGTTATTTTCTTGATTATGTCCAAGGGAATTTTTGGCTTGTTTATTTGACATATAATGAATCCTGTTAGATCATTGGAAAGGGGAAAATTAAGATTAAGTTGTAGAATGAGAATCATTAGCTACTACATGAGGTAAGACATGTTCTAGGATTAAGTAAGAATTTAATTTCAACAGGACAATTGGGTGATGAGGGTTGCATGATTACTTCTAATGATAAAAATTGGACGGTTTCAAAAGGTTCTTTAATAGTAGAAAAATGTGTGAAACTAGACACGTTATTTCTTTTTACAGGTCATACTATTCCTTCTACTTTATTTGTTTAAGAGAAAAATGAATGTTCAGGAACAACTGTTGTAGTTGAGCTAAAAAAAAGTTACTAGAGATTCTTAAAAAGCACAATGGCATAACAGAATTGGGCACATGAGGGAAAAAGGTATGAATTCACTTCATTCAAAGAAAATATTACCAAGTCTTAAATGTGTCAATATGGATTTTTGTGAAAGTAATGTGTATGGAAAATAAAAGAGAGTTAGTATTGTGAAGAGTGGGAAGGGAAAAAAAGATGTGAAATTAGAACTTGAGCATACAGATGTATGTAGACCAGCCCAGGTATCTTCCCTTGGTGGCTCTTATTATTATGTTACATTCATTAATAATGAACCTAGGAAAGTATGGATTTTTTTTCCTTAGATAGAAATTTGATGTATTTCAAAATTTTAAGAAATGGAAATGCTTGGTTGAGAATGAGGCTGGTAAAAAGATAAAATGTCTCAGATATGATAATGGTGGTGAGTATTGCAATTTTTTTTTTTGAATTTTATTGTTCCACTTATGGCATTCATAGATAGAAAACTATTCCATGGACCCCACAAGAAAATGGAGTGGTTGAATGCATGAACATGACAATAATGGAGCATACAAGGAGCATGAGGTTGCATGCTAGGCTACCCTTAAATATGTGATGCTATGGTATTCTAGAGGAAGCATGGATTGGTAAGAAGGTGAGTTATTATTTTATCAGAACTTTTGGTTGTGAAACATTTGCAAACATAGATTCTGAAAATAAAACCAAGTTGGAGGCTAAGTAAAGAAATATGTATTTGTTGGATATGGCATTGATGAATTTGGTTATCAGCTTTGTAATTTTTAAAATCATAAAATTGTAAGAATTAGGGACATCATATGTTGCAGTAAAATGAGAAGAAAGAAAATGATTATGTAGTACTCGATGATACTCCAAAAGATGGTAATCCAATAGTTCCTTATGCTCCACAACATAAACAACAATGAATACCACACACCCTAATGAATGTTAGATGGTCAACAAGGCTAAGTAGACCTCTAGAAATATTTTCTCCCTCTTTGTATTCTATTTTATAAATAGATGATGGTGAACTTGAATGTTATGATGAAGCTATGTAAGTTGATACAAAAATTTAGTGTGAGTCTACAATGATAGATGAAATGGACTAGTTGCTAAAAAATAAGACTTAGGATTTATGTAAGTTACCTACAAGTAAGAGGGCTTTACTAAATGAATGGGTTTATAGGCTAAAAGAAGAGTAAGGAGGTAAGAAAATATTTAAATCCATGTTAATTAATGATTTTTCATAGGAAAAGGGACTTGATTTTGATGAGATATTTTTTCTAGTTGTTAAAATGACTTGTATTTCTACAATTTTAACTATTGTGGCTACTAAATATTTTCATTTTGAGTAGCTTGATGTTAAAAAAACTTTTCTTCATGGTGATTTGGATGAAGAAATATATATGGAACAACTACAGGGATTTGAGGTCAAAGGTAAGGAGAAAATAGAGTGAAGGTTGAGAAAAGTTTATATGGCTTAAAGAAAACACCTCAACAATGGTATATTAAATTTGATAGTTTTATACATCTGCATGGACACTAGGTCTCATCTTGACCATTATGTTTATTTTAAGAGGTTGGATAATGACAACTATATTATTTTATAGTTATATGTTGATGATATGCTTGTGGCTAGGTCTAACATGGATTACATGAAGAGATTGAAGAAACAATTAACACATTCATGTGTTGACAACTTTGGTATTCTCCATTAAGAGATATTGTAACACCTTCTCAAGCTAGACAAGATACATACAATTATGGTACCATTTCATTCGGCCAGATGGAAAATTAAAGCTGGACAAGATGCATACAAATGATAATCCAATCAATATATTTACAAAGGTAGTGATAATGGAGAAGTTGAAATCCTCTTTACCTTTAGTTGGTGTTCTAGACTAAACAAAATAAAGGATTAGTTGAATTCAGGGTGGTTTGATCTAGTGGGAGTCTCATGTGGTAGTGGTATTGCTACAGGATCAATCTCCAAGTGGGACATTTTTTATACGTGATTAATTAGGAAAGTACTGTATACTTTTCATTAATTTTTTGGGGTGACTCATCAAGGTTTTTTGAGTTGACTCATCAACCATTTTCTAAGGTTGTCTTGTGAAGTGTTTTTAGGTTGTAAAAAATATTTAGCCCTAATTTTGTAAGTAGAAAAAAGCTTTTCTAAAATGGCTTAGGGTTAGAGATTTTAGACTACTACATGTTGCGCCAATTTTTGACAACAATTTGTCACACTAGTCGATGACACTTTGTCGATCACATGATGAAACATACCATTGCTAAATGGGCATCAAACTTCATGATGATTGACTCATCTGTTGCTCATCTGACATTGACAAATATTACAAAGCACACCCTAGAGATGTTGAAATAGAAGAACGATGAGAAACATATGATTGGTCTTGTGCTGATGTCACATTGTCGGCAAACTGAAAAAATGTGTGACATACTAGTCATTGCATGTATATATGTACATTGGATTTGTTGTTGAAAACTAGCCTTTATATGTAAAACTGGTGATGGGTACTTTTGAGGAAGCAAACTGTGGACAATAAAACCACAATTGATATGCATGGATAGTGGGTGGAGGAGCAAAACCATAATTTCCAACACATGTTTGCATTTATGTGAGGTGGATAGGTTTTTTATGTTATAGACCATTACTGATGTCATAATTTTAACTCTTATATGTGAGGTAATATGCCCAACAAGCCAACAAAATAGAACAAATAATAGAATAGAAGACTTGTAATCAAAACAACTATGAACACCCTTATTCAAAAACCACTAAGAAGTTCAAACCACTAATAATTTTTTTGATATTAGAAAATTGTTGATGGTCAAAACTCCTTGTTGGGTTATAAATACGGGATTTCTTGTCTATTTTGATTAAAATTCTTTTGGTTGTTTAGCTATTTCATTTTTCTTTCTTGTTGAGGGAACTACCTTTCCTATAGAAGTCAAAATTATGACGCCTTCCATATTCTATATCTTTAAAAACCTATAGAAATCTCTAAAAAACATGCAAACATGTGTTGGAAATTATGTTTAAAGCTCCATTTGTCATCCATACTTATGGATTGAGGTTTCAACTATCTCTAACTTACTTCCTGAAAAGAACCATTTGTGTGTGTGTGTATGTGATAGAGGAAGAAAAATCACCTTAGCAAATCCATTATCGATCTTTGATATTGAACTAGGGCCACCTCCTGCATCACCTAAAGCCAAGAGTTTGATGTAGTACACATATAAAATTAGCATTCATCTTCAATGGCCAATGTAGCTAGTATAAAAAGGTAATCTAGAAAAAATAGGTAGTATAAAATGATAATCAAGGAAACATTTATTACATGCACTGGATTTAAAAAATGAATTACAATTGACAAAACAACAATTAATTCCTAAAGGTTGTGTTACAAGACCCTATAGTCAATAAACATCCTCCAGAAACCATCTTTCTTAATCACATTAACAATAAGAAAAGAAAAGAAAGGAACATAAATATCCATGTAAATCTTCATAAGACGAACATTTCTCTCCATTCAAATTTTGATGTCCAAAGATGTAATATGACAAAGAAAATAAACATGCAAGATGCAGGAAAATATGAGCTATACTTACTTCACTATTCAAGTTATTGAGGGAAAAAGGAAGAATCTTCCTAAGCTTTGATTAGAAGAAAGAGCTTTCCCACATTTGCTTGCATCCTCAAAATGCATTCTATCAAAACTAAAATAGGAAAAAGGAGTGCTTTTAATGGAAAATAAATAAATTTAGTAGATTATATCATAAAAGTCTAAATATGGAGTGTCATATACCTTTATCAATGAACCACATTGCTCCTATGGTAAGGAAATTCTATAGATGTCCCTCATCATATTATTAATGCAAACCATCCATCTAATTCTGAGTGAATCTACAAAAATGTGATGGATGCCCATCAAAGGTACCAAAAATATATATCAAACCACAATAGGCTATTGTTATAGTTCAAAAAACATAAAAAAAAATGAAATTTATAGCCTTCATGGCATAAGAAATGCCTCCAATGTCTCATGTTTCTAGAAACTCATCACCATGAGAATATCCAAAATTAAAGTAATGATCCCAATCTATCCAAACAACTGTTGTCATTAAATTTCAATCTGCAACTTTTGTAACCAACAATGCAGGATACCCTCCTAATAAAAATGTTTGAAATGGAACACAAAAAGATTTTGGCTCAAATACTTTTACTTTCATGACCGCCTCTTTGACTTGGTGTATAGATCTATTGGAACTCACTATTCTCAAGCATATACCAACCCATATAAATAAATTTAGTAGATTATATCATAAAATTCTAAAGATGGAGTGTCATATACCTTTGGAAACAAACCATGTTGTTCCTATGTTTCCCTATTGATATATGATAACATTAGTCAAATACAAGAATAAGTTGTTTAATGCAACTCCATAAAGTCACATGCTACATGCTAGTGGACAATTAAGAAGACAAAAGAAGGGACAATCCGTACTAATTTAAAAGATAATGAATAAAAGATGGGAGGGAAAATGATGGGAATGATTTTTTCTATCTTTTTAGTTCATAACTCTCTAGTAAACATTTGATAACAATAAAAGTAAATAAATAAAATTGAAAATATTTTGTACGATAGGATATTGCATACCCAAGCTTAATTGCAATAATATTATTAAAAGTTCATTATTTATATTTAGAAATCATAGAATGACCTATAATTTAGTTGGATGGAGGTGGAATCTGCTCTTGAAATAAGATAAACATTTGTAAACACTTTAACATTTGAAATATGCTCTTGAAAGAGAAAAATAACACAAACCAAATTAGTTTTAAGCCAAATTTAGGAATTTAGTAGAAATTGACCCTTAAGATATTTCTTGAAGGATCCAATGATTGGGAGCGAGTGTTTTATACACTTGCTTCAAAAAAAAGGGCTATTTGAGGCTTAAAAATAATCAATTTCTCCATTTTGAGGCTTCTGATCCAAAAGACCATGGATAATATTTTGATATGTTATAATAGAGGAAAATGGGTATATGAAAGTGTATTTTCTATTGGAAGTTATTTGGAAATATTTTTAGAAAGGAATTTAATTTAGTTGTTGGAGGCCTAATTAGGCTACTAGGCCTAATAGATAGGGTCAATGGTGTTTTCTTAACAATTGAGTGTGTGGGACTTTGAAGCCTAATTGTTAGGATTAAATTTACTTAGTTGAGACCTTAGGAACCCTTGGGGGTCATAGAGAATGGTAAATAAATGTTTGGGCCACTTCGACTATTGACTATATTAAGGAGCATTGGGGACAAGCCCTATTTGTTTCAAACATTTCTCAAAGTCAGTGTAGTGACAACAAAGTTTGATCTAGATGTGATCAAAGTTTGAGAAGGTGATTGACTTGTATATAATAGACATAGATCCTAGGAGTAGTTGACTATTAATATGTCAAAGAATGATAATTTTTGGATCTAGTATATTATTGAGCTTCACTTTATTTTAAGAATAGTTTTATTATTCTCTACTTAATAGGCATAACCATGTGAAGGTTAAAGC
Source organism: Cupressus sempervirens (assembly GCA_028749045.1). Classification (NCBI taxonomy): domain Eukaryota; kingdom Viridiplantae; phylum Streptophyta; class Pinopsida; order Cupressales; family Cupressaceae; genus Cupressus; species Cupressus sempervirens. Next base: position 469,712,615 of record CM053787.1, read on the forward strand.
TCAACTGCTCCCTACCCCCTGCCCCCCCCTCGCACCCCTCCGACCCTAACATAACTGTAAATTCCATGTTAACATCTAACATTCATTTTTTTTTTCATCCATTAATTAAATAAAAGATTCATTCATTATCAGATGATGTAAACATCTAACATCTAATATTCATTCATTCTTTCATCATTAATAAAATATTACTTTCATTCATTAACATATCATACTGATTAACACATAATAATCATTAACATTATCACATAAAATATTCTATTGTCCAACAACATCTTCTACATCATTTTGTCTATCCTTCACCTCATCTTGTTTAACAACTCTTAGAGTTGAAATACAAAAGGTTACATTAATTAAAAAACCAATTGCAACTAAATTTGTTTAAATAGATTAAGGATTGATCACATACCTCTATATTTCATTCATTTCATTGATCTTCTTCTTCATTTAAGTCATCATCATGATCATCATCTCCATCATCATTATGGTCACTATGACCACCATCATCTCCATCGCCACCGTCATCACCATACTTGTCAACACCATCACCATATTTGTCAATATTATCACCATCATCATCATCATCGTTTTCTTCATCAGCATAATCATCATAATCATCATCATCTTCTTCTTCTTCTTCATGAACATCTCCATCAAGATCATCATCTACATCATCATCTTCTTCTATCACATTATACTTTACTAACCCTTGTCTTCAATCATGTCTAACAACAAAAGACCAACTCAGTTTATGTGGAATGTCTGCGTAGAATTCTTGTTCACATTGTCTTGGAATAACACAAGGCTTTGTTGGAATATGATGAAAGGTAGGATGCTTTGGGGGGGTGTTATTCCCATATATAATCATCAATTAGTGTAAAAAATCCAACTAAAGTTGAGCATGCTAACCGAGTCCATATATTACCCAAGAAATGAAGGAGGAGATAAATGAGTAGTACAGTTATATCCAAGCTCAGTACTTACCAAGTAAAACTATAATCACTGAGTAGAAGATATCATTGAGCTAGTCAAATTATACTAAGCAAAGAGATTACTGAGCTACATAGTTATAACCAAGCAGAGGTTACACTAAATGAAAACCCAAGGAACATAGTATTTACCAAGTAACATTGAGGTTACATGCAAGTTTGAATTGGCATAAAGTCTAATGAGACACTATCATACCAAGTGGAAAAAAGGTTTATGTTGATTGAGGTAAAGATTTGAAAAGGTTTCTTGAAGAATATGAATTGATTATTTTATGATTTCAAGGTAAGGAAGATCAATGAAAATAAGGAAAGGGAAGGAATACAATAATGGATTATTCTAGATCATTGATTTCAATCAATGATGGATTCTAGAATGTTTCTATACCCTAATTAGGTCACATAATGGAGAGGTAAAAGAAAATTGTAAAATGACCTATAAGGAACAATTTAAAGGTTGTTACTGTTAAATTTGTTGCTACTACTAAGAGAAATATAGAAGTGCGAAAGGATATCAAAGGACAAAGTAGAGTACAGAGGATATAAGAGGTCAAAGATCAAGACTAAAGTAGAATTGAGAAGGAATTATAGAATCAATCACAAAAGGTGATATATCAATGAGTAGAAGAGGGATCAAATCAAGAAAAGTAATTTTTTATTACAAAGATTAATTTTTGATTCTTTCTAATCATTGTAGTAGATCTAAATCCTTGAAAAAGGTGGATCCAATAGTCTTTTATGTAAATATCTTAACTGGGTTACACACTTAGAAGAGTGTCATTAAATCCTTGCGAAAGGTAGATCTTAGCAGATCTAATTGTATACTTCTAATAGAGTAAGTCACTAAAGTGGCAAAACATTGTATCCCTAACAAGAAACCCTCTTATTGCAGTAGTGATGGATTTGTGGGTACCATCCCCACTACAATTTTCCCTTCGACCAAGTGTTTTTGCATGATAAAATGAATGTGTTATATGTTATGATTTTATGTTTATGAGTTTATGGTTGATGAATATTGAATTAGTTATATTACTTTCATTAACAAGTAATGCAGTATATGTTTAGTGATTATTGAGAGACAAAGGAATCATTGTGATTACTAAATTTTGTTTAAGAGTTAAAGTTTTTGAGGATACTGATTCAACTCCCTCTCAACATCCCATCTTTCCTAGTATTCCAAAAATTGGTATCAGAGCTTAGTTATCTTGTTGAAAGTTTTACCACTTGATAGTACATATCTACATCATGGAGAGGTATAGGCTTGATAGGACTATTGAGAATTAGATATTGGAGTTAAGGATGCCCATGAATCAAATTTAATGAGATGAAAGATGCATTGAGAAATTCATTGAAAAGGAGTAAATAAATTTCTCAACAAACTAATGAAATAACATATCAAGAAGAGATTATTGAAGAATTGTTTGATGGAAACATGCTTGATGAATTTGATGTTTCCATAACTGATCTATTGGAGAATAATCACAATGAGTAGGACAAGTCACTAAAAAGAAAATAAGAGTTACAATCTACCAGGATGTGTGAAGTAATGAAACAAAAGAGAAAAGTTGAGGATGACAAGCAAATGATGGAAGAAGATAAGAGACAAATCACTGCAAAAATGGATGTTAAAGATGAAGAAATCATAAGGTTGACACATAATCATTATGATATGGTAAATCATGTACTTGGTGAAAATAATGAGATCTCTAGACAGATGGAAGAGATTTTTGAGTTAAAAATTGAGAATGAAAAGTTAAAGAGTGAACTAAAGTATGAAAAAGAAACCATTGAGAAATGGGAAATATCAGAAGAGAGTATCATGATACTAGATGAAAAACTTAGAGCAAAAAGGTGATTGAGAGATACATTTGGACTAGGCTATACCAAGCATTCTACTACCGAGAAAGGAGAGTAACCAAAACAAGATGAATAGAGAAATGTGTACACCAATCCAAAGCCAAAGAAACCTACATGTTATCACTGTAGAAATATTGGAAACACAAGATATCTCTACAGGAGTAATACTAGTAAGATAAATGTTACTCCTAAATTTGATGGTTGTTGTTAACATTACAATAAGTACGACAACAAGTATATTAATTTAGATCTAAGTGCAATCAATCCCCAAAGAGGCATGCATTTAATGATTATTTCTATAATTGTAACAAGTTTGAACACAAGTCGCAAGAATGCAGACCACATATGAAGTCTATCTAGACATCGAGAAAGAAAGGTAATGCAATCAATTGGGATTACAATACATGACTTTCTTGTACTTCATGTGGAAAGTATGGTCTATTTTTGCAAATTGTGAGATTTCACTTTGGAGGTAGATTAGGTAATTGGAGGAACTCTGGTATGGCATGTTATCATTTCCATAGGGTTGATCACTTAACCAAGAATTGTAGAAACATAGTGTCAACACCAAAAGAGGAATATCCAAAAGGTAAAGGAAAAGTTAACGTGAATGAAATACATGAACTCATAAATAAGACATGGAGACAAAAGATGAAAGAGAATGAAACATCAATTAAAACTGGTAGTGACACCTCATTGGTAAAACCTCCACTTCCAACTAAGCCTTAGAAGAAGACAAGGAATTACAATACTATTGCTACATCTCATATCAATTCCTACAATGAAAGGTAAGGAATTCCATATCTACATACTGTATGATGCACAAAGGAGACCTCATGAATTTTGGAAATTTTGCAAAGTTTGTAAGTCACACTGAGTTGGTTAGTAATCAAAAGCTATAGTATTGACCGAGCAAGTAATGTTGAAAGAAGAGATGGTGAGTTACCCAAGTTTAAGACAACTCTATTATGCTAACTGAGTAAGTGATGGAAATGGAGCATGACCAAGTAATAGTTGGTAACCAAGTTCATTAATATCAATAGAGCATAGGGTATGAAGCATTCAATTTTCCCTAGTGGTCATAAAGACAGTTTTATTGTATATATTAAAGTTTCAAATGTCCAAGAGCATAGAGAGAATTAGAGAAATTTTGGAGAGCCATAAAATTCAAAAGTTTCTAATTATGAATTTTCTTGAGAGTCAAAGTATGAAGAATAATTTTTCATAAATCAAGTGAAGAAAGAAGTGTTTTATTATCCAAAACCCTAACTTGAGACAATGGCTTCAAGATCTATAACTATGAAGATAAATGCAAAGGAAAATTCAATGAAATTGATTCATAATGAGACATGCAAAGAACCAAAGTGTAAATTATATCTAAAAGTTTCTACATAAATGGATAAGGTGGGTGCACTGTCTTCTATTCTACCTAGGGTTTTGTTGGTGAATGATAGTCATTCATTCTATCACTAAAAAATTGGTAAAATTTGTGATTTTGAGCTTCAAGAAGTGTATGAACAATTGTATGTAGATGTGAAATTGAAAGATGAGTAAAAAATATTGGAGAACAAGGGTCTCACAGATGCCCTTCATGTTCGAAAGGAATTCAAAGCTATATGGATTAGCACTATTTTGAGTTGAGTTCATGATATGAAAATGTTGTTGGTTGAACTTATTCAGATTATATATGATGTGATTCATATGGTTAGTGGGTATCCTATAATAGAGAAACCCAAAGCATTCTGAATGACTTTCAATAATGAAATTGAAGTAGACAAAATCTCAGTGGGGTAAACAAGGATTGAAGGTTGTTACAATTGATGACTTGGAATTGAAATTTGGAGTGTATGTGGTGGCATAAATTTTTTTTCAATCAAGTTGACCCAACAATGTGCCTTGCCTGGTAGTTGATCTAGGATATAAAATTGCGAAGAAGGGTCATAAGCATGACATTGTCGAGTTATAGTTGAGACAACTTATAGAAAATATGAAGACTATTTGGATTACAAGGTCCAATACTTGCAAGTTTGGATCATTATTGGTAGGCATTTCCTTTTATATTTAAAATTATTTTCCCTCTATTGGTCAAGTAAATTGGAGAACATACACTCCTATAATATACCAAATCAACTAGTTAATTCAAACATTAGGAGACAACTTTGATAGTGAAATGATCGATTATTTTAAAAACTTAAAGGAAAAGATGCATTGAAGGTCTAGGATTTCCTCACAATTAATGTAAAAATACCATGATGATATTTTCTTTTTGGTTGATATCAATAACATACTGGTGAAAGCAGTGAATTTTCAAGTTGCATGACTTGGACCTATGGATTATGAGATCAATATAGATCAAGCCAACAAGGCCATTGAAGCTCTATTGAATGATCTAGTTGATAAGAATGCACAACCATTTATGGTCTATAAATAAGCAAAGGAAAATATTAAGATGGATATCATTTCTCCCAAGGTATTTAAGAAAACTAAGAAATGATTGATAATTTAGAGAGTAAACTTGGTGTAGGAGAAGAAAATCAACCCCTGATGATCATGAAAAGTAAGGATGACTATTTTGATGAATAAAAGGATAAAGGTAAAGCTATCATTTTTTCTAAACCATGTGCAAAGAAAGGAAAGAAAATACTTTTGGCAACACCAATAAGTCCAAATAATACAAGAGTAAGAACCTTAGCTATACATGAAATGACAACACCATTGAAAAATGGTACAATGAAGATTACTAAGCCCTCTCAACCACAAGTAAAGACTTATTAAAAGAGAAAGGAGGTGCCCGAGTCAACAAGAAAATCTACTAAGAATATCACACAAAGGAGAAGAAGACTAATTTTGGAAGGTGATCATAAAGAAGGTGAGGATAGTGAGAAAAAAAAGTTAGATGAGGGAAGTCACTTTAGGATTTCTATACACAGAAGACTTGAGACCATTGAGGAAATAACCAAGAATATAAAAAACAATACAAGATTTTCTACATTTAAATACTACAAGTATGATTCAATGAGTGAAGAGGACAAGAAAAAGGTTAAAGATGCTGTGATAGCCATGATGACTAGAATAAAGTACACATGTATAGAAATTGGAAATCTAATTCCTAATGATCTATATCAAAGAATTGATAGTCAATGGAAATATGCTCTTAAGATTGAGAAGGAAATGAGAGGCAGATCACTAGCTACTCTTATGCCATATTTTGGTCTTGAAGACGTAAGTGAAGCTTTGTAACACTATAAAGACATATTTGTTCAAAAATAAAGAGCTATCTATATTTAGAAAGGAAAATTACGACTAGTCGATGAGGACTCAAAGATGATTTAGAAATAAGTGTAAAACATAAAGGATCTGCAAGAAGTGATTCAAGTGGACAACACTGAGCCGAAACAAAATGTGTATCTTGAAAACAAGAAAAGTTTGTTAATATCTCACCATAAGAATGGGACAATTCTATTCACAACATGGTAGAAGACATAATTGGTAGAACAATAAACATTAAAGATAGCCAAGATGAAGATCCAATCAAAAATTTAAAGAAATATGAAGATGTAACGACTAGAACCAAGAAGAAAGATGAAGGTCCTATATCTACCAAGAAAACATTTGCACACATACTATGATATGCACATGTTATTGAGAAAATCAAACCATACCCTACAATTGAGACATAGGAGAAACCACAAGATAGGAATGACATATCTATTGGGTCATTATATACACTTGTAGATACTATTCCAATGATTACATGAGAAGAACAAGAAGATGTAGATAATGAGCATCAGGCTCAAGAATCTCAAAAGGGATAAGGGGAAGAAACAAATGAAATTGCATATGTTGAACTTGGAAATAAAAATATTGATACTAAAAATTCTGAAATTGGAGGAGACTCCACAGAGCACAAAGTAGATAATTCTACTACTGGTAAAGAAGCAACAACTCACAAACCTCTAACTAAGGGAATTATTAGGAAAAGCCAATAAATTTATGAAAATGTCAATAAGCTAGAAGATTTATCATTGTCCCAAGTTAATTGACATATTATTTATTAGCTCTCAACTTATACACAACTTGATATTGAGCATCAGGATGTGATTTCACAAGAGAAGAAAATGAGGGAAGATGAGAAACAAAGTATTGCATAAGGTCAATAAACAAAGGAGAAAAAGGACAAGGAAACAAAAAAAGTGAGGAAACCAAAAAAATACATCAGGAGTCCATAGCTCTAGTGTCATTACAAGTTTCAATGAGCACAAGCCATATTGATTCAAAAGGAAAGAAGATGAAAAAGAAGAAGAAAGAAGCTCAAGCAATTAGAACTAATCCTATCACATTCAATGAAGTGATTTTCATACCAAACTGGGATCCAAATACATTGGATGAAGAAGAAATGAAAATATATATCGAGCTCTATGAAAGGAAAAAGGAGCAAGCTAGATTGAGGAAGGAACAAAAGAAGAAACAAGTGCCACACGAAGTTAAGGATATAGTTCTAGATGTTGTTCTAGATATTGTATTGAATGAAAAGACACCAATTTTTTACCAACTAGTAAAAATTGTGGACAAACTTAATGCACCAAAAGTTGATACAAAATCAAAGCTTATGAAGCAAGAAGAGAAGAGATTTGAGAGACAACTATTAGAGAAAATTGCTAGTGAAATTGTTATACAAAAAGTCACTTTGTCCACCTATGTTATCAAAATGGAAAATATTGTCAAGAATGTTTTAGTATTGTTTCAAAATTTGTGTGATATCCATTAGTTAACAAGTGAAGTTAAAGAAAAATTGCAAAAGGTTAGTTATGATATGAAGGAAAGTGCAGATGAATTGAAAACAGATCCAAGTACATCATCCCTACACTATAACCTAGTGAGATTTCTCACAGGACTTTAACCTAATTTGTTAAAAGAAGAAAGTAATCTAAGAGCAGAGATCAAAAAAATAAAAGCATTACTACTACCTTATCTTAAGGTTATGCATAATCATATTAAAGATGCTAAGGATCTCATAGACGCCCCAAGCTTATCAATTGTTAATCACATGATATATCTCACGACAAAATTGAGGATAGAGAAGAAAATCATTAAGTTGACCAAATCCAATTGGGACAATACATTGGAAACTATACTAAAGAATCACAAGGATTTTATTGGTAGCTTTGGATTGCATCCAAAGTAAGTACTTTCATGTTTAGAGCTACTTTGATATCACTATCAAAAAAGGGGGAAAGCATATTTTTTTTTCTAAATGTTTGTTTCTATTATGTTTATATACATAGTTTTAAGGAGTTGATATAATACTAAATTTTTTTGAAAAAGATTTTGAAAAGTAATTACTACCAAGGAAGCATATGCATAGGGGGAGTTATATTTATTTTGTACATAATATTTTTGTCACTAATGTCAAAGGGAGAGAATTTGATTTCCAATTAGTGTCAAAAAGACAAGTGAAGGTGAGCATAGTAACCAAGTCTATATACTACTCGAGAATGAAGGAGAAGATGAATGATCATTATAGTTATACACAAGTTTAGTACTTATTGAGTAATTATTTAATCACCAAGTACAAGCCATCACTGAACTAGTTAGAGTATATTGAGCAAAGAGATTACCAAGCTACACAATTATAACTAAGTATAGGTTACACTGAATGGCATCACAAGAAATAAAGTATTTATCGAGTAAAATAGAGGTGACGTAAAAGTTTGAATTGACACATAATCTGATGAGATACTATCATACTGAGTGGAAAAACAATTTACATTGAGGTAAATATTTGCAAATATTTCTTGAAGAATGTGAATTTATTATTTTATGGTTTTAAGGCATGAAAGACCAATGAAAATAAGGAAAGGGAGGCAATAAAATGATAAATTATTTTAGATTATTGATTTTTATCAATGATAAATTTTGCAATGTTCCTAAATCCTAATTAGGTCAGATAGAGAAGAGACAAAAGAAAACTATAAAAGAAACTATAAGGAACAATTTAAAGGTTGTTATTTTTGAAGTTGTTGCTATTGAGAGAAATATAGAAGCAAGACAGGAGATTAGAGATAGGAGATTAGAGACTAAATAAGAATTGAGAAGAATTATAGAATCAATTACAAAAGGCGGTATATTAGTGAGAAGAAGAGGGATCTAAGAAAGCAAAGTAATTTTCTATTACAAAGATCATTTACTGCTACTTTCTAATCACTATAGTAGTTCTAAATCCTTGAAAAATGTGGACCTAACAACCTTTTATGTAAATATCTTAACTAATTACACACTTAGAAGGGTGTTTTGAAATCCTTGATAAAGGTAGATCCTAACAATTCTAATTGTATACTTCTAATAGAGTAAGTCACCAAAAGCGACAAAATGTAGCCCTAACAAGGAACCCTCTTATTGTAGTAGTGATGGATTTGTGGGGACCATCCCCACCATAGTTTTCCCTCTAATGAAGGGTTTCTATGCGATCAAAAGATTATTTTATGTATTCTGATTTTATGTTTATGGTTAATGAATATTGACTTTGATTTACTAGTAATGTTGTAAATGTTTAGTGATTACTGAGTGATAGAGGAATCAAGGTGAATATAGAATTTATTTTAAGAGTAAAAGTTTTTTAGGATACTGATTCACCCCCCCTCTCAACATCCTAAGATTCTAATAGGGTTGAATTAGTTTCCTTAAAATTTTTTAATCCTTAAACAAATCTGGTATGTATCCCTTTACTTTTGTAACTTGGTAATCACATAACATTTAGCCCAATACTTTGTAAATGGAAGTAACTTGGTCTATTCTAAATTGAAACAACTATGTAGACATAAATGTAAAACCATAACTCATGACACACTCATTTGGTCATGTAGAAACCCTTGGTTAGAGTGAAAACTATGGTGGGGATGGTACCCAAAAATCCAACACTACTACAGTAAGAGGGTTCATTGTTAGGGCTTCAATGCTTTGTCACTTCTAATGAATTACTCTATTAGGAGCATACAATCTGATCTACTAGGATCTACCTTTCTTAAGTGTTTTATAATACTCTTCTAAGTGTATAAATGCTTAAGATATTTACATAAAGGCTTTTAGGTCCACCTTTTTCAAAGATTTAAAATCACTACAATGATTATAAGTAGTAACAAATGATCTTTGTAGTAGCAACTTACTTTTCTTGATAAGATCCCTCTTCGTCTCACTAATATATCACCTTCTGTGATTGATCTATAATTCATCTCTACATTTTCTTATCTCTAATCTTTGACCTATGATATACTCTTCTCTATCATCAGTTCTTCTTTTTCACTTGAATACTTCTCTCAACAAAAACTTTTGAACTGTTGCATATATGTTCTTCTATAGTTTTATTTTTCCTCTTCACTGTCTGACCTAATTAGGGTTTAAAAAATTTCTAGAGTGCTTCTCTGATTAAAATCAATAATCTAGAATAATCCATCATTTCATTTCTTCCCTTTCTCTATTTTCATTGGCATTTTTTGCCTTGTTATCATAATACAATCAATGTATAGTCTTCAAGAAATCTTTGTAAATATTTGCCTCAATCCACCTATTCCATTTTTCATCCTATATGATCATGTCACATCATATTTTATGCCAATTCAAAATTTTATAGAGCCTCAGTTCCACTCGGTAAATAAAGTGTTCAATATGATGTCACTTGGTGAAATCTCTAATTGGTGACCTTTTATTTGGCTTGATAATGTCTTCGTTTGACTCAATGATCTCTTCTGATTGGCGATTATAGAATAAATTGATGAGTAAAAATCTTAGTATAATCATTTCTTGGGTAGTATGGTGACCTAGTTACCATGTTCACTTTCACTTGGCTTTTGACACTAATAGGCAACATGATTATGTATGAGGGTACCATTCTCTCCTTTTGACATTAGTGCCAAAAATATTATGCTTCAAAACAACTTGAAAGTTTATACAAACTCCCCTTATACATACGCTTCCTCGGTATGACCTATCTTTCAAAATTATGTTTATTCGTAGTGTTATATAATTTTCCCCTTTTTTGATACTAATGTCAAAATAACCCAAAAAATGAAAAGTACTTACTTTGGATGTAACCCAAAGTCAGTAAGAAACTCTTTATGAGTGTTCAACATAGTTGTCATTGTATTGTTCTAATTTGTTCTTATTAGCTAAAATGTTTGCTACTCAATTATCAAGTTGGTTGCTAACTCTTTCATGTATACAAAAATAAATAAGCTCTAGGCAACTGCAAGTTCTCTATAAATATTGATATAAGATTGCATAACCTCTAGATGGAGTAATGACAATGCTTTTACTTCATTTATCTCAACCTTAGATTGCTCTCTTCTTGTAACAATTCATGTTGAAGTGTTGTTAGATATTTCACACAAGAATAGTGTTGATGAGGTGCGGGTATCTTCTTTTAATGCACCAACACTAGCCTTCATATCATGATTTATCTTTTAGAACTTTTCTTTGACTTCATTTTTAAAAGAGAGGATATTACACAATTTGGGCAACAACTATAAACCATTTTGCACAATCATCTCCAGTTCTATAACATAAGTGGATAATGCCACTTGCTTGATTGCAATATCTATAGAAACTTTTTCTAACACCTTTCTTTCAAATTTTTTATCATTAGTTTGCATCATTTTTGGTTGGGTATCAATATTTGGTTCATTTATCTTATCAAAAATTTGCTACTGCTTGTGGATCCACTGGATCATCTGAACCCTTTTTCATCCAAAATAATTTCTAGCATAACTTGCAGTAATATGCCTTTAATATCATGCAATACTTATTTCTATTTATGCTCTTTTCTCAATCTAGCTTGCTCATTTTTCACATATCTTGATGTATATAGATATACTCTTCTAGAGTATTGGAGTTCTTTCCCTTAGAATTTATAACATTGGTAGTAGGTGATATATTCTTTTGTATAGGAACTTGTACTTCCAAATTTCTCTTTTTTTTTTAGCTTCTTTCTTTGACTCATCTTCTTTTTTCACTTCAATACTTCTCTCAACAAAAACTTTTAAACTGTTGCATATATGTTCTTCTATAGTTTTATTTCTCCTCTTCACTGTTTGACCTAATTAGGGTTTAAAAAATTTCTAGAGTGCTTCTCTGATCAAAATCAATGATCTGGAATAATCCATCATTTCATTTCTTCCCTTTCTCCATTTTCATTGGTATTTTTTCCTTGTTATCATAATACAATGAATGTACAGTCTTCAAAAAATCTTTGTAAACATTTACCTCGATCCATCTATTCCATTTTTCACTTGAAATGATCATGTCACGTCATATTATATGCCAATTCAAAATTTTATAGAGCCCCAATTCCACTTAGTAAATAAAGTGTTCAATATGATGTCACTTGGTGAAATCTCTAATTGGTGACCTTTTATTTGGCTTGATAATGTCTTCCTTTGATTTAGTGATGTCTTCTAATTAGCGATTATAGAATAAATTGATGAGTACACTTCTTAGTATACACTTATCCTTTTCTTCCTTCATTTCTTAGGTAGTATGGTGACTTGGTTACCATGTTCACTTTCACTTGGCTTTTGAAACTAATAGGCAACATGATTATGTCCGAGGGTACCATTCCCTCCCTTTGACATTAGTGACAAAAATATTATGCTTCAAAACAACTTGAAAGTTTATACAAACTTTCCTTATACATACACTTCCTCGGTATGACCTATCTTTCAAAATTATGTTTATTTGTAGTATTATATAATTTTCCCCTTTTTTGACACTAATGTCAAAATAACCCAAAAAATGAAAAATACTTACTTTGGATGTAATTCAAAGTCGGTAAGAAACTCCTTATGAGTGTTCAACATAGTTGTCATTGTATTGTTCTAATTTTTTCTTATCAGCTAAAATGTTTGCTTCTCAATTATCAAGTTGGTTGTTAACTCTTTCATGTATTCAAGAATAAATAAGCTCTAGGCAACTACAAGTTCTCTATAAATATTGATATAATATTGCATAACCTCTAGATGGAGTAATAAAAATGCTTTTACTTCATTTATCTTGACCCTTAGATTGCTCTCTTCTTGTAATGATTCATGTTGAAGTGTTATTAGATATTTCACACAGGAATAATGTGTTGATGAGGTGCAAGGACATTCTTTTAATGCACCAACACTGGCCTTCATATCATGATTTATCTTCTACAATTTATCTTTGACTTCATTTTTAAAAGAGAGGATATTACACAATTTGGGAAACAACAATAAACCATTTTGCACAATCATCTCCAGTTCTGTAACATAAGTGGTGTTGGTGCTCAAAATTGCAACCCCAATTTTGAGTACCATTGAGAACTCAAGCCCTTTAAATGCTTTTTGATGCCTATGTGCCCGACTGTACTTTAGAGGCTTAAGAGGTGTTCAATGTTTCTAACAGCTTCCATTCAGTATGTCCACTTGTCTCATGATGATAAATTTTCATTCTAAGTCATTCTGTGAAGCCACGCTTTGAGCATTTGTCAAATAAGCATTTTTGCTTGTCAAATAGTGACAGGATGTTGTGTTTGCAACTAAATATCTCGCACCTAGAAATGTTTCATGAATCATTTCTTTGGAAGTTTCTAGTGCCCATACCTAAGAGCCTATGTTTCAGAATTTGAGTCATTTCAAGTCTGTTTGACTAGGTTTTGAATCCCTCAAAGTTGGTTGTTTATCAATGTCATGCTGATATGAATAGTTTTGAATTCTGGGAAGCCTTGTTTGACTTGTTATAATTTTGACCTAGTTGACCAAAATGAGAAAATTCCTTTTGCATTGCATTTTAGATGTCAAAGACATGTTATCTTTCCATTTTGAGCTCATGACGAATCCGCTTGATCAATTTTCAAATGCGATTCCAAATGCAATTTCTAACCTTTTGCTAGTGTCATAAAGTGCATATTTTTCAGTACCCCTATTCATTATGTCATAACTTGAAATCTATGATAGATGAGATTGAATGGATTGTACCACTATGTTGTACTCTAAAAATAATTTAAGTGTGTCAATTTTCAAATCATGACGAATCTGTCTGCACACCTTTCCAGGTCAATTCCATTTGCAAAAAATGTTTTTTATGCTATTTTTTCTAGTCTGAAAGTTTGAGTAGCCCACTTTGACTGCTCGTCATTTGTGCCCAATTATTCATCATGAGCCCAAATAGTATATCCACACTCTCCTCATGATAGTGAACAAATGCCCCAATTTTCATTCTCCCAAGTATCAATTTGCCCAATTTTCAAAGCCAAATCCGAACGTGATTTATGGTTTTTTGACATGTTTTCTTGTAGGCAGTTTTAAGAGGTCAACTTTGACAACAAATATCTTTTGACTGAGAATTCATCGTGAGACAAGATTTGATAGGGTAAAAGTGTACGAAGCAAAGAGTCAGCATGTTTGATTTCAGAGCTTAGTTAGATGTTTGGGTTAGTTTTTAAAGCCACCTGACAGGCTCTGTTAGCTAAAAATTGTAGTTTGTAGAAAGATATAAAATGAGTTTCAAATTGGTTTCCAGTGATTGATTTTTGATCAAATTAGTGCCAAATGGTTAATGGATCAATTTTGAATATCAGTTGTTTGAAAATAATTTTTTTTTAGCCAAACCCACTTTGGGGCCCGATTAAACGATATCAGATTGATAAAGCATATTAGGGATTAAAAGTTCCCTAAAGTTGAAAGATTATAATGATTGTAATCATTATAATTTTGGGCACACATCTTTCGAAGTTGGAAAAGTGGAAGATGAAGCAAGGGGATACTTCTAGCAACTCATTAATGCTGTTGATTATTGCCACAATAGAGATGTTTACCATATAGATTTGAAGCTATAAAGTTTTCCTTCTCCTCCACCCCACTCACAACATTTTTGGAATGAACATGGTGGGTTGTATATGTGATTTTTGTGAAGCATTTTGGTGCCATTCAAAATGTTGCCTCACAACTCATTGTTGTGCATGCCCACTAACTGATGCAACATGTATTGAATGTGAGAGGACTGTTTGG